>SKCR01034233.1:0-86052 GCA_019454045.1 Zanthoxylum bungeanum | reverse complement strand
AATATAAAAATGCCTTTTTTCATACATTTCACTGTTTTGACCCCAAATTGCTTCCAGTGCTTTCCAAACTTTATTTATCTGCAAAATAACAATAAAACACATCAAAACGTTCAAAAAACCCGAAAAACTATACAAAATATCAGGTTAAATGAGTGGGAAATAGTGATATAAATACCACTCATCATTTACCATAGCAGGATGAAATTAGCTACTCATGATTTGAAGAAAAACATGCATAATTTTATTACCGAAAGGAAAATAAATTACAAGAAAGCTTAAACAAATAAAACACACAAGATACTCTCTCCCAAATTCTACAAGAGAACTTTGAAAGAAAGCATGAAGCGAATAAGAGGTGAGCACCTCTATTTATAGTATAAGTTCTCATCTCTCAATTATTCATTACAACTTTCCAAAATCAAATACAAATAACAAACTTTAACTAATTTATTTTTTTTCTTTTTCCTTTTTTTGACTTTTTTTTTTAATTTTTATTGATTATGTAGCAAACATTTGTCACAATCCACCTAAAGTGAATTGTGATATTTTTTATTTATTTATATTTTATAATATAATAATTAAAATTACATGCAATACATGTAACTTCTTCATCTATTTCGACCTTGAAAACCTCCGAATTAGAAAATCTTATGAACTTCAAAGTTGTAGATCTTTGCGTTTTCGTTCATTTGGAACTTGAATCACCTTAATTCGATATCGAAGTAATAAGTTATGTCCAATAAACAAAACTTGCGTAAAGTTGGAATTTCCGAAATTGTACACTGTCAGAACGCTCTTCCAAGTTTCCGACCTCCAAAATCCAAATGTCAAGTCCGTTTTTCTAGTTATGCATCCAAATTATTATTTCACCTACATACGAAATAAAAATCACAATAAATTATATAATACATAAATTTAATTATTATATCAAACTGTGCTAAATTAAGGGGATTAATGAAACTACAAGTGTAAAATGATTAATTTTTTCTTTTAATAAATGTGCACTTTTTAGTGTTCATCACACTCCCCAACGAGCTTATTACTAGTCACTAGTAATTTAAGCGAAACAAAACTTTAAAAAATTAAATTCTTATCAAATTAATAATTGTTTTCTTTCTTTCTAAATGATAAAATAAGTAAATTCTCATGTACTTCTTACCCTTCTTCCATACACACATAAAAAAGGTATCAATCACTTCATTATGCCCACAATATTCACAGGTCTTGTTGAAAAGAGAGTAATATTTTTATCCTAAAATTATATTAGAGTTCACATATTTTGACAATGAAAGTTTATTTATAAATACAATTGTTTTTTAAATAAAAATAATACATCTTCAATCCTTATAACGAGCTTTGGGCCATTGACTCCCAAACCAGTTGGCTTTAGGGAACTAGATGTTAAGACACCCATACGGACTTAATTGCTCGGATCTCAGATATTAAAAAGAAAAAAGTGTCTGATTTCCTTAAGCTTTCTCTTTAACACATGTAACGGGCTTTAGGCCAATGACTCCCAGACCAGTTAGCCTTAGGGCACTAAGTGTTAAAACACCCATACAGACTTAATTGCTCGAGTTAGAGAGGTTATGAAATCAAACTTATTCACAAAATTTTTTTTTACAAACTCAATTTCTCCACCAAACATGACACCAAATCCTCCACCAAACATGCAGTTTGACAATTTTCATTTTTTTTTATTTCATTTTTTTTTTGAAAATGACTTTAATAATTACACATAAAACACTTCTAGATGTTTTATCAATTTCAATCATGAAAACTTCAGAATTCGAAATTATTATGAACGTCAAAGTTGTAGATCATTGAGTCTTCTTTAATCTGGAACTTGAATCACTCAATCCGATATAGGAGTAAAAAGTTATGGCCAAAATACCAAAATTACGCAAGTTGAAATTTCCGAAATTGCTCTTTGTTAGAACGCCATTTCAAGTTTCCAACCTCCAAGATCTAAATGTCAAGTCCAGTTTTTGCCCTTATTTGTTCCATATTTCGTCCTGATTGATTCCACTGATTCCCAAAACTTTATTTATCTGTAAAATAACACAAAACTCATAAAAATACTGATAAAACCCGAGAAATAATACAAAATATTATGTTAAAGGGGCGGGAAATAGTGATATATTTTCCGCACATCACACCCCCAAACCTAATATTTTGCTAGTCCTCGAGAAAAATAACAAAATAAAATAAAATAAATAACTAAAACTAAATTAAACTAAGCCACTTTCGTAGGGATCACGATTGCATTTAGCGTATGCAACAAGCCTTTAAACCCCTAGGTGTCCCTAGTGGATGAGTTGTAGTCTCGTGAGGGCTTACAATGACGATACCCACAAACGTCAATCTAATGCACACAAAAGCAAAAAGTCAAAAGAAAAGAAAGAAATAAAATAAACGAAAATAATATTTATATATACAATGTCCTCAGAGAATGTCTAGCAACAAAGTTAAAGGAACCTTCAAAATGCATACTACAACTAGAATCATTTCCTTTGAACAAAGTATCTAAATCAGACTCTGAGTGTGTGTGTGAATAGCTCTGTAAACATCTTCGACTCTAAGTTATTAACTAGGTGAGTTTGTCTCAAATCTCAGTAGTTAATGGGTCAAACCAACATGACTATCTAAAATTATTCTGTCTACTACAATCTTGCGCAAAGTGAGGTATGTGATGATTTATTATTATTTTATTATTTTATTATTTTATAACATCTTTAATCCATGTAGTGAGATTTGGGTCAGTGACTCCCAAACCAGTTGGCTTTAGGGCACTAAGTGTTAAGACACCCATACAGACTTAATTACTCGGATCTCAGATGTCTTTTTTTTTTATATATATATAACATCTTTAATCCATGTAGCGAGCTTTGGGCCAGTGTCTCCCAAGCCAGTTGACTTTAAGGCACTAGATGTTAAGACACCCTACAAACTTAATTACACGGATATCAGATGTTATTTATTAATATACACATTTTTTTTATCATCATTCCTCACATCAAAAATAGCTGCAGACAGAAACAGATATTCAGGCAAATGGTCATTCATTAACCACCGATTATTTTAACTAGTCACTTTTTCAATTCATTATTATCTAACTGCTACAAAACTATTTTTTTAAGTGCATATGAGTCTGATCTAGATATTAGGTTCAAAGTATAGGATAAAAGTGAAATTATCATTTATCTTTTCCTAGAACTTTCTACTAAGACAAACAATCTCATTATTAGACTATATATTTTTTTTCATTTTTTCCTTTTTCATTTTTTTAATAAAAAAAACATGCACACAAAATAAAACACACAAAACATGCATGGAATAAAAAAACATGCAGGAATGAAAAAAAATGACGGAGAAAATAAATAAACATAAACAACCTCACTCCAAACCTAAACCTAACATTGTCCCCAATGCATTACAAAACAAAAGAAAGATAAAAGATTAATGTTACCGTGGTTTATTTGAGGGATTTTGGCAAAATCGAGTCTTTTAACGAATATATCCACTATGACGCGTATCAAGAGTTGACTCCTCACTCTGCCGTCACTATTGAATTGACTTTTTAACTTTGCGATTTTGTCAAATTTTATTACATGATAATCTCGTTTTCACTGGTTTTCTTTGCCTTTAATGCTCCGTCTATGTGTTTTCCTGCAAAAACACACAAAATTAAAAACTCTACAATATGTATACACAAAATATAAAAATTTAAATTTAAATGAAAATACAAATTTTGCATGGGTTGCCTCCCTACTAGCGCTTAATTTATCGTCTTCAGCCTGATGTGACTGAAGTCCATCCGTCAAGGAGGTTTCAGCGTGGTTTTGGACGTCCGATTAAAGACAATCCCATGAGCGTTGCTTTTGAAAGGTCTCTTCCAACAGTAAATTGGCAAAAATAATTTTGTCTCATTCAGTGCTTGTGCCAGCTTTTTAAACTTTGTCGCTCCAGTGGTTCCTGAAAAGAAAGAACGAAAATCAGGAGGTCTAGTATGGTGCTTGACTTTGAATGGGAGTTCCATTCTGTCAAGATTTCGGGCGGTGTCTTTGATTTGTACTCCCCAAAACAGTGATGTTTCTCCTGAATGCATGATATCTTTAATATGGTCAGACATTTGCTCATGCATTTGTTTTGCTTCTTGCTCCACCTTTTCTTCACAGATGTATTTTAAGATTTCTTTGTTCAGCTCTTCATCTGTCATCTGTGAAATGCATGCTCCATATGTGTCAACCTGAGGATGTAAAGATGTGTCTGATTGTAGGTCTTTATCCTCTGTGGTTGGTATGAATGGTTCAAGTAGCTCTTCTTCAAACATCAGTGCAATGCATGCTCCAAGATCTTCATTTTGAGGATGCAAAGTTTCATCCTCACTTGTTGGTGTAGTTGGTACAAACATCTCTACTTCTTATTCCTCATCAGAGTCCGATGAATAATAAAGATAAAATTAAGATTTTGCTGGTTCGGGCTCCTGAACTGATACCTCAGATTCTTGATACTGCTCAGCATCTTCCTCTGTTAACGTGTCATCATGAAATGCTTGGTACTCGAAGGCTTCGTCAGTGTTATTTGAATTTGTTCCGTGAGGTATGTAGCTCTGGTTGTTGATTATTTGTCTCAATTCATTGTCAGCTTCTGTAAGGTTTTTATGTGATCTAGAAACGTTATATCCTGTTTAGCTTCCTGTTTCTCGAGCCTATTTATCAATGTCTTCCCACTGATGCTTCTGGTCCTTGAAGATCATAGGTTGATGGTGGATAAGATGGAAAATGTGGTTCAGTGAAATATACTGGTTTATTATATGAAGGTCTTTGATAGTTTTGCCATCCTGAATTGTAGAGGTATATGCATTGGTCGCTCGGGGGGTTACCATCACATATTTCACATCTACCCATTGTGTTATGTTGAGCAAATATTGTATTGATTAGTTCTGACATCCATTGATTGTTATTGGGCTGGACAACAGGTCTCAGAAAACCAGGCTGTTGCTCCCTGATTTGGAGTGTATCTTTACTTTGTAAAGCTCGTAATTCTTTCATCGCCCTATAATGTTCCATATTTGAACCACCTGAAAATAAAAGAAAGAAATAAAAATTACAGATAAAAATAAAGAAAATTAGATACAAGTAAATTAGATAGCTTCAAAATTGTTGATGGTGTTTTCAGGTCATATGTTAATTAAGGAGTACGGCAGGGGTAAAAAGGGTAATTCCCTTCTTGATCGAGATCATTAATACCGACCCGACCACATGGGTGTTATAAAAATAAAGAGACCGAGCACACAGTGATAAGTGACCGACCACTTTGGTTCGGACTACCGAGCATTATCAGATCGGAAGAAGCATTCTCAGTTCAAAGGACTATCATGACCGACCTCATGAAAGACCGACCAGATAGCGAGGCGTGCTCAGGAAGATAAGGCACCCTATTTTTGCAGATAAGATGACAAAATTTTCCTACTCATATTGGGAGAACTGATGAGTCAATCTCCAAACAGGATAAGAGAAGTAGAGATAGTTTTAGATTAGGAATCCTTGCGTGAGAAGAAGATTGATTCAACTGGGAACCCTTGTAAAAGAAGGAGTCTGATTTCTGTACTATTATAAATAGAAGGGTAGAGAATGTGTAAAGGGCATCAAAATCAAGAAGAGGATCACTACGATCAAGCTTGTAAACATAAGAGATATCAGAGAAGCGTATCTCAGTAATAAAATTATCATTCGTTTTGTGCCCGTGGACGTAGGTTGGATCTGATCCGCCAAAACACGTTAAATCTTATTGTTGATTGGTGCATTTATCTTTCTTTTGCTAAATTTGCTTTTGGTTCCCCCATAACCGAACAAATTCACTATTGAGGGAGGATTGTCTCGGGAGTAATATTCCAATATTGCCCTGAGACCAAAATTAGCCGTCAACAGTTGGCGCCGTCTGTGGGGAATTTTGTGACAAAAAGCAGTTCACGAAAAAGACAATGTCAGAAGGCGGAAATCATCAGTCATCAGGGAGTCCAGCTACGGACTAGATGAAAAAGATGGAAGAAAGCAAGAAATCAATGATAGATCGACTGGAGAGAATGGAAGGGATGAACAACGAGAGACCGGAAGCCGGAACCAGCCGAAGAAGAGGTGAAAAAGTAGAAGGTAAAAGGATTGCGGATATGAGTGAAGACGATGAACCCAGGAGGAAGGGTCCCTACGGGATAAAATCCATAGTCGTAGAAAAATTTTCACAAACAGAGGACACATGGGAAGAAGAAGAAGGAAGACAATCGCCAGATTCCTTCTATGATAGTCTCCGCGACTCCAGAGGAAAAAACAGAGAGTATGGCGAGAATGTGAGGGAAACTTCAAGGTATGAGGAACACCGCACCCAGGGCAATAGACGCGAAGAGGGGCACAGAAAGCGACATGGCAGCACAAGTAGTGAGATGAAGTCTTCGCTAAAAAAAGAGATGGCCAAATGGGGGGTAAACCTCAAGACTAATGCAGGAGATACCCGGGAGAATGATGAGGAATCTCCCCTCACAGAAGAAATAAGGTCGGCAAAGTTCCCGAGGTGATTCAACAGGCCGACCATGACGCCCTACAAGGGTCATACCGACCCAAAATCCCATATTGAGAGCTTTTTCCTATTAATGGAAGTCCAATGAGTAGTTGGAGATGCCATCTGCAAAGTATTCCCCCTGACCTTGGGCGGATCCGCCATCCTATGGTACAAAAGTCTGGCCCCGGGGAGCATCGGAAGCTTCACGCAACTTAAAAATTCGTTCATTCGGCACTTCAAGGGGGCCTGCGTCCCTAAAAAGACAATTGGAGAGTTGAGACTCATGAAGCAAGGAGAGGACGAGCCCCTAAAAACTTTCATTGAGAGGTACCACAATATGGTACTCGAAGTCGGAGGATATGAGTCCCTTGAGGCCTTGGAAAGTTTAAAAAGAGCCTTAAGCGTCGGAAAACTGTGGGCTCACCTAAGGATCCGGGACACACCAGATTATGCTACCGCTCTGGAAGTAGCCCGAAAGTTCATCTCGTTAGAAAACAAAGAAAATATCTCCCGGAGGGGGGCAGCTGTCAAAGATAGGAAGACAAGGGTAGAGGCCCCCCACCGGCGAGACAGGGAGTTCAAAAAACTCCTCCCGAGACGCAAGGAATTCAAACCAAAGCCTCATAATGACCAGGAAAGAGGAGTTCCGACCCGAGTAAACCACGTAGTCCGGGAAGAAGCATATATTCCCCTGAGCAAGCCACCAGGGCAGATCATCATGGAGATACAAGGAAAAGTCCTCTTGATAGAACCCGACCTCAGGAGATTTCCCCCAGATAAAAGGAATAAGAAATCTTATTGCATACATCATAATCTGAGAGGACATACAGCGGACGAGTGCACGGATTTGTGGGAACAGATGGAAGACCTAGCACAGAATGGGTACTTAAATAATTATATTGACCATGAAACTATGGCGGCCAGAGAGAGGGCACGAAGCCGACAGATGAACATCATCGCCGGGGGGAAGACACTGGCTGGAGACTCTAACCGGTCAAGAAAAAACTATAGCCGAGCTCGGGGGACAGAGGTGCTGGAAACAGAACGGTCCTCGGTACTACGAGGAGGTCGGTCGGTACCCATAATGTTCACCGACGAGGATGCTCGAGGGGTGAGTTTCCCCCATGACGATGCATTAATAATCAAGGCAACAATCGGTGACTCATAGGTGGACAGAATCTTGGTAGATCCCGGAAGTGCAGTAGACATAATCTCCAAATAAGCTTTAGAGGGCCTGGGAGTGGAGTATGCAGCTCTAACCGACGACGACACCCCCCTATACGGCTTCGGGGGCTCCACGGTCGTCCCACTGGGAAGGATACAATTGGCCATGACGATCGGGACTCACCCCAGAATCCGGTCGATCATGATAAATTTCACAGTAATGGACTGCATGAGCAGTTACCAAGTCATTGTCGGCCGGCCTTTCATGATGAAGACAAAGGCCGCGATGTCCTGCTATTACCTAAAGCTGAAATTCCCCACACGGGAAGGAATCAGAATCGTATGCGGGAGTCAGAAAGTAGCCCGCAGCTGTTTTGCCACCCTCTCACGAGAAACCCTATGCATTGAAGTAGGTACGAGGAAAAGGCAGGAGAATGAAGAAAGAGAAGAAACAAGTGGGGACCCGAGTCCTCGGCCAAACAAAGCTGCCCGGCTAGGAGCGATCGAAGAATTGGAAGGGATAGAATTCTTCAGACTCGGGAAGAGCATAAAAATTGGGGGAAAATTAGACGGAACCCTGAAACAGGGCCTGCTGAGGTGTCTAAAGGAGTACCCGGACGTCTTCGTATGGGGGCACGATGACATGCCCGGGATTGATTCGAAATTCATCAATCACCGCTTGCAGTAAACCCGTCACACAAGCCAGTCAAGTAGAAAAGAAGAACCTTCAATCAGGAACAGTGCAGGGCAGTAGCGACCGAGGTGGAAAAATTATTGAAAGCTGGTTTCATCAGAGAAGTAAAATACCCGGAGTGGGTATCAAACGTGGTACTGGTGAAGAAGTCAAACGGAAAGTGGAGGATGTGTGTGGATTTTACCGACCTGAACAAGACATGCCCGAAAGACAGCTTCCCACTGGCAAACATAGATCAACTAGTAGATACAACAGCCTGCCAGGGACTGCTAAGCTTTATGGATGCCTTCTCAGGATACAACCAGGTCAAGATGCACCCTTCGGATGAGGAAAAAATAACTTTTTTCACCGACCAGGGGCTCTACTGTTATAAAGAAATGCCCTTCGGACTGAAGAATGCAGGGGCAACCTTTCAAAGGCTGGTCAACAAAATTTTCAAACCCCTCATTGGCACATCAATGTTGGTATATGTTGACGACATGATAACAATGTCCAAAGAGCCAGAATGCCACGTGACCAATCTGAGGAAAACCTTCGAATTACTAAGGAAACACAATTTAAAGCTCAACCCGGAGAAATGTGCTTTCGGAGTAGCCTCAGGGAAGTTTTTGGGTTACATGGTAAGCTCCAGAGGCATAGAAGCCAATCCACAGAAGATCCAAGCCGTACTGGACTTAAAGTCTCCCAGGACGGTAAAAAAAGTGCAAAGTCTAACCGGATGATTGGCCGCGCTCAACCAATTCATCTCCCGAGCAACAGACAAGTGCCACCCTTTCTTCAAAGTCATCAAGAAGGCCAAAAAGGAAATCGAATGGACGCCGAAATGCGAGGAAGCTTTCCTACAGTTAAAACAATACCTAACATAGCCCCGCTTCTAGCAAAGCCACTCCCGGGAGAAAACCTTATACTTGTATTTAGCTGTATCAGAGCACGCAGTAAAGCTCGGTGCTGGTACAAGAGGTCGATAAGGTCCAAGGCCAGTAGCAAAGCTCGTTAGATCGAGCCTGCCTATATCGTATATATGATGTATAGATCTATTGATACTGAGATATAGGTACTATGTCATGAAGGTCGCCCTGTCATTGATTACTGCAGCCCGAAATTACGACCCTACTTCCAAGCTCATCATATTGGGGTTTACACCGATTATCCTCTGAGACAGATTCTACAAAAACCAGAAGTTTCAGGCAGGCTAATGAAGTGGTCGGTGGAGTTAAGTGAACACGGCATTTCTTACCTCCCAAGGGTAGCAGTAAAAATGGCAGGCTTTGGCAGATTTTGTCACAGAATTCACAGAACCCCAGGTCTTGACTGTGAGGGAAGGCAAATGGGAGATGTCAGTAGACAGATATGCCAGCTCACAAGGCAAAGGAGCTGGAATCATACTGAAAAGCTACAAAGGTGAAGAGGTATTGTTCGCCCTGAGGTTCGCCTTCGAGGCCACAAATAATGAGGCAGAGTATGAGGCAATTCTGGCCGGTCTTAGGCTATGCGCGGTGGTAGGAGTCCATGACGTAGTAATAAGAAGTGACTCTCAGCTAGCTATTCAGCAACTGAAAGGCGAATTCCAAGCCAGAGAGCCGAGTATGATAGCCTACTTGGCTGAAGTAAAAAGGTTGGTGGGAAGAATGTGGAACATACACTTTGAGCAAATTAGTCGAGAAGACAACTGCGAGGCAGACTCCTTGGCATGGCTCGCATCTTCGATAAAATCAGAGAACCCCAGAATAGTCCCTCTAATCTGCCTCCAAGAAAAGAGCGTGGGAGAACTCGAAGTAAAATTATGGATGAGGAGAGGAAGACAAAACCTCGTGGATACAACCAATTAAGAAATATTTGGAAACATGGGAGACACCCGAGGACAAGAAGGAAGCCAGGAAACTAAAATTCAAAAGCACCAAGTTCTCCCTGATCGAAGGAGTGCTCTACCGGAGGGGCCACACAGTACCCCTCCTAAGATGTTTAGCGGAAGAAGAGGCCGATTATGTACCAGGGAAATTCACGAGGGCATCTGTGGGAGTCGCGTCGGAGGACAATCGATGGCCTTTAAAGCTTTAAGGCAAGGGTTCTATTGGCCAACTATGCATCAGGACGGCATGAGAATAGCCCGGAAATGCGAAGGATGCCAGAAGAAGCCAAAGAATGCCAATATTCACCACCAGCCAGCAGAGCAGTTAACCACCATGTCCAGTCCCTGGCCATTCGCTCAGTGGGGACTAGATATCATCAGACCAATGCCAAAGGGACGTGGACAGGCGAAGTACGCCATTGTGGCCATAGACTATTCACCAAATGGGTGGAGGCCGAACCCCTATCCACCATCACAGAGAAGAAGGCCACATAGTTTTTGAAGAAGAATATTATCTGCAGGTTCGGAATCCCACGGGTTGTCGTCACCGACAACGGAAAACATTCGATAGCAAGGGATTCAGGAAACTCTGCGAAGACCTCCAAATCGCCTTAAGGTTCGCCTCACCAGCCCACCCCAAGTCAAACGGACAGGTTGAGGCGGCAAACAAAACCATCAAGGAAAATCTTAAAGCTCGGCTCATATCCTGCAAGAGCTTATGGGTCGAGGAATTGCCGGAAGTATTATGGGCAACCGGAAGACCTATAAAGATTCTACAGGGGAGACCCCGTTTTCCTTATCATACGGGTGTGAAGCAGTTATTCCAGCAGAGATCGAGATAACTACCCACAGGGTCCGTCATTTTGAGAGCGGAAAGAATGAAGAGCTTATTAGAAGCCACCTCGACCTGATCGAGGAAAAAAAAGAGAAGTCAGCCATGAGGACAACAGTTTATCAACAAAGGATGGCCCGCTTCTACAACAAAAAAGTTCAAACTCGCGTCTTTCTCCCAGGCGACCTGGTATTAAGAAGAGTCACTCTGAACACTCGAAGGCCGGAAGAAGGCTCGTTAGGAGCCTAGTGGGAAGGGCCCTACAAAATTGCAGAGGTGGTAAGGCCAGAGGTCTACATCTTAGAACAGCTGGATGGCACGCAATTAAGGAAACCCTGGAATACCGATATGTTAAGAAAAAAATTTCAATAGATTTTTTTTTTGCAGCAACCCGACAAGGGGTAGGAGCTCAATATAAAGCCTTTCTCGAAATATCCCGCAGAGAGCTGTAAGAAGGGCAGTATGTCTCCGAATATGAATAAAACTTTCTCTTTTCAAAATTTCACCCGCCCTCTCAATTAAAATGGAAGGAAAGATATTCAAAATTTCGGGGGTATACTCGACGTAATGAGGGGTGGTCAAAGCACCAAGTCCGCAACAAACCGACCAGATTCACTTAACTTACAAAAAATCAAGGGATAAGAAGTGCGACAGGAGCACAGAAACCCTTCGATTTACAGGAACATTCCGAGACAGAAATCGCAAAGAAGGGATACCCCCAGAAGATGGCCTTACCAAGTCGGTTTGGGAAAGGCGAATCACAAAATGTACCCGTATATATTTCACCCACCTGATTAATGGATCTGGGAGAAGCATAGCGCGGGGAGGGATGATACCCTCGTGGCGTTTGCTTGCTCCAGTGTTACCGAACACAAGGAGGAATATGCCCTTAGTGTCTCGGACACTCTCTGATCCCCACCCACCTGATTAATGGATCCGCGAGAAGCATAGTACGGGGATGGATGATACCCCCGTGGCGTTTACTTACTCCAGTGTTACCAAACACAAGGAGGAATATGCCCTTAGTGTCTCAGAAACTCTCTGATCCCCACCAACCTGATTAATGGATCCGCGAGAAGCATAGCATAGGGAGGGATGATACCCCCGTGGCGTTTTCTTGCTCTAGTGTTACCGAACACAAGGAGGAATATGCCCTTAGTGTCTCGGACACTCTCTGATCCCCACCCACCTGATTAATGGATCCGCGAGAAGCATAGAACGGGGATGGATGATACCCCTGTGACGTTTGATTGCTCCGGTGTTACCAAACATAAGGAGGGATATGCCCTTAATGTTTCGGACACTCTTCGATCATTACTCGATCACTCGGATCCAAAAGAAGTATAGCCCGGGGAGGGGTTGTGCCCCCGTAGCGTATGCTTGCTCCAACGTTGTAAGGAGGAGCCCTCAAACGATAAACAGGCTCTATGGAGACCTGAAGTATAGAGGATGTGCCCTTACTATTTTAAAACGCTCTTTGATCCAAATCCTGGTTCGTCGGGACTCTGAATTGAAAAATTCAGGATTGTGTTTTGGAAACCTCGGACAGGACGCTGTTTTAAGGAATCCGTACTGATTGTTTACACTTTAGAATTTTATTTTGGGATAAGTGCTAAGTCACCCCCGCCTTTTAAATTTTATTTTCAAAATTTTGTTTTTGTTTTTCGCTGGTTTGGCAAGGGGACGCCCGTGCCAGATTCGGTAGGGCTTCAAAAGGTTGATTCACTTCCATTCTTAATAAGTCCCAAGGATTAATCGGCTCTGGGGTGGATTCATTCCACCGTGGCCACTTGGATAATCGGCTCGGGTCTGCTGTTGTACCGCCGAGACCGATGTTTTTTTTGGCTCGGGGCTGGATTTTGTTCCGTCGAGGCCAAAGTGTTTCTCTCAGCTCGGGGTCGGGTTGTGTCCCACCGAGCCAGCTTTTGGTCTGGGGACGCAACATTCCCCCAGAGCCAAATGTTTCTCTCAGCTCGGGGTCGGGTTACGTCCTACCGAGTCGGCTTCATTGGACTGGGGATGTAACATTCCCCCAGATCCAAGTGTTTCTCTAAGCTCGGGGTCGGGTTTTGTCCCACCGAGCCTGTTTTTGGTTTGAGGACGCAACATTCCCCCAGAGCCAAATGTTTCTCTCAGCTCGGGGTCGGGTTGTGTCCCACTGAGCCAGCTTTTGGTCTGGGGACGCAATATTCCCCCAGAGCCAAATGTTTCTCTCAGCTCGGGGTCGGGTTACGTCCTACCGAGCCGGCTTATGTCCCACCGAGCCTGTTTTTGGTTTGGGGACGCAACATTCCCCCAGAGCCAAATGTTTCTCTCAGCTCGGGCTCGGGTTGTGTCCCACCGAGCCAGCTTTTGGTCTGGGGACGCAACATTCCCCCAGAGCCAAATGTTTCTCTCAGCTCGGGGTCGGGTTACGTCCCACCGAGTCGGCTTCTTTGGACAGGGGATGTAACATTCCCCCTGAGCAAAGTGTTTCTCTCAGCTCGGGGTCGGGTTATGTCCCACCGAGCCTGCTTTTGGTTTGGGGACGCAACATTCCCCCAGAGCCAAGTGTTTCTCTCAGCTCGGGGTCGGGTTACGTCCCACCGAGTCGTCTTCTTTGGACTGGGGATGCAACATTCCCCTATAGCCAAGTGTTTCTCTCAGCTCGAGGTCGGGTTACATCCCACCAAATCCATCTTCTCAAATTGGGGACATAACATTCCCCCAGTGAGCCAAGTGTTTCTCCTAGCTCGGAGTCAGTCCTCAAGCGGACGTTTTGGGGAGAGAAAACAACGGAGCAAGTCATGAGAAAAATAAAAGTGGAACAGAAATATACAAAATATTCACATAAATAGGGACTTGGAAAAGAGTATAATACAAATAATATATAATATAAAGTGTGTTCGGGGGATTACACGAGGCCCCGTTCGGGTTACCCCTTGTCAGTCAGCCCGCGTAGGGGCAGGTGGTTCTTCCTCAGCAGGCTCAGATGACGGATGGCTCGGTCGGCCTCAGGAGGCGGGAAAGAAAAGCTTCTACATTGACAACCTGGAGACCCATACTTTACCTACTTTAAAAGATCAGAGGAATCTCAGGGAGGTTATCGTCAGAGTAGGAACCTCGGGTCGGTCCTCGTGAAAAGCGGGGAGGACCAGGGCGACCGAAATCGGGTCTGGATCCATCACTTCTTCGGGAGAAGGGGGTAAGCATTTCTGAAACTCCTCCTCAGACATTTCCCCTTTACAGAAGCGAATGGCCGCATGGATAGGCCCCATGTCCAGGTCGGGCAGTACCATCGGAATAATTTCAGCACAATCACCAACCCCTTCGAGGCGGATGAAGTCCCTCTCGACCTCCAACTCAAGTTCTCTTCTCCTAAGATCGGCAAGAGCCCATTCCAATTCCTCATCTTTGGCACTCAGCTTAGATTCAACACTGCGCACTTCCACCTGCAGGATCCTGTTATCAGCCTGAGTAGCCTCCAAATCCTTCTTGGCGGCATCAGCATTTTTTCTCTCTAAAGAGGCAGCAGCCCGAAGAGCTTTGTTTGTTGTATGAGCCTCAACGGCAGCCAGCTCCAGATTTTTTATGTTTTCTTCTTTGCGAACCAGCTCGGCTTCCGTTTCAGAGAGTCGGTTCTGAAGCCTCTGGGCTTGGCCACCCTCGGAAAGAAGGCTCAGGAGGAGATCCTTATTCTTGGCCGCAAGATAGGTCGCCTGCCAAAAAGAAACAGAAAATCAGAAATCAAACTAAGTTATGAACCCACGGCGGGAATAAGGGAAGAGTAACTACCTTTGCCATCTGAGAACACAACAAGGTAACCATATCCTCAGGATAGAGATCTTCGTATCTCGGAATTTTGGCCGGAGGGACCGCCTCGGCCAGTTCATTGATTGCCGGCACCAGATGAGAAGTAGCCTCCCGAATGTCCTGACCGAGGTCTTCTACGCCAACAATTACGGTGCCTTTCTATTTTTGGAGGAACCCTCCGACACTTTTTTCTCTTTCCGAACGGGCTGCCTCTTGCTCAGGACCCGTTCCTCCTCCGCCTCCCGGAACAGCTCGGCTTCCTCCGCCCCGAATGGACGCTTCCTTTTTCTGGTAGGTTTTGATGGGCTGGCAGGTCGGGCGGGCGGAGACTGTTGGCAATACCCTGGAAGGTGAAGATAAGTTTTGGATAGCCAACGGGGCCGCCTCTTCAGTCAATCCTTTGGCCTCAACAGTCGTTGGCCGTCTCCGAGAGGGCCCGGTCCCAATCTGGCCAGTTTTCTTTGACGCACCAGCCAGTTGATCAAGGTATTTTGGCCTTCTTGACATGTCTACACAAAAAAAAAAGAGAAGAGAGAGAAGGAAGAAAGCGAAAGCAAGAAGAGTGGTCAGTCCAGAATCTGAGCAAGAAAATTCAAATTATCATCATGCTAAGCAAACATGGAGACATTCTTGTAGGGCTGGCAAGGTTGTGCAAATTTGTGTGACATGTTCATTTGAATTACAGATATAACACGTGACTTCTTGAACTGACTTGACATGTTCACTCTTCCTCATTTCTAATGCCTCAACTTTCTTAGCTAGAGATGCATATTTAGCAGAAAGGTCATGGTCTTCCCTAAGGTTAAACATACCTCTACCAGATGGTTGTGGTTTTACAGATGACTCATAAGTGCCAACTGGGTCCCATTGTTGTGCATTCTCTGCTATGTGTTCTAAGTAATATAGTGCATATTCGAGATTTTTGTCCCTAAATTCACCACTACATATCATCTCCACTACTTGTCTACCTTGGGGTGTTAAACCCTCGTAGAAGTAGGCAATCAGTCTCCATGTTTCAAACCCGTGATGTGGACAAATATTTAGCATCTCTTTAAACCTCTCCCAACATTGGTAAAATGTTTCCCCCGACTCTTGTGTTAAGGTTGTGATTCTCCTCTTAAATGAGTTTTTTCTATGGGAGAAAATAATTTTTTACAAACTATTCTTGTAAATCATCCCATGTTCGGATGGATCCTGATCTAAGGTTCCGCATCCAAATTCTATCTTTATCCTTTCAAGAAAAGGGAAAAAACTTTAATCGAATTATATTAATGCTGCAATTTTGGTATGTGCAAGTGTTATATACCTATTCAAATTCCCTTAAGTGCTGATAAGGATTTTCTGATTATAGACCGTGAAATATGGGTAAAAATTGGATGACACTTAGCTTAAAATTGAAACATGCTGCATCTGGGGGGAAAAATAATGCAAGATAATGATCCTGTCCTATTGAGATTCATGAATTATCTGAGTGTCCTAGGATGATTAAGGTCGCCATGCTGAGAGTCATTTTCTTCACGATCAACTGGGTTTGCAACTTGGGTAGATGGATTTTCATTTTGGTTCTGGGCCATTTTGACTGACGATGAAGGTGATGAAGACTCTCTATTTAATCTACCGCTAGATGATCGAGACCAATGTCTCATGCAACCTAAATGCTGACTATATGCTGAAATTTAAATATGCAAATGCAATATTAAGAAAAAATAGAAACAAGTGAAAGAAAATAAATAAATAAATAAAATAAAAATAAAAATAAAAATAAATGACAAAAAAGAGAAAAAAATATAATGATTAGATCCTAAAAACATCCTCTGATTCTTGTCAATTCAGATCTCAATTGAATTTCTAGTTTAGCTTTCTCAATTTCTTGAATTAAGTTCTCTCAAAATTTTTTGGAAGAATCTCCAGATGGAGATGGTTCAAGAAATTCTTTGGTAAAATGTAAGCTCCATTTTAATTGAGATTTATGTCTCCTGTAACCTTGAAGAATTAAGTACAGGGTTTGTCTATAAGTGGGATGTCTGGGTTCAGGATTTCTTTAGGATAAATTAAGACATCTTGGATCTGCAAAAATACAAAGAAAAAATGAGATGCATAACGTACAAAAATAAAAAAAAAAATAATTATTCTAACTACTATATTATATTCCCCGACAACAGGGCCAAAAACTTGACACGCTCAAAAAGTGGTTCTTTACTTCCAAGTATAAAGTGTTGAAGTAATAAAATAACCCGGTAAGTCCGAGGTCGATCCACATGGAATAAATTTAGTAAAACAAAATAACAATTCGAGTGAAATAAAAATATTGGATTTGTTTGAAGTGGTGTAAATTTTTAAATTGAACTACAAAAATAGATTACAATACTGAGGTTAGGAGAACCACTCTTAATATTTAAAATATAGAGAAATCTTACTTTTTATAATATTCAAATTTTTATTATTACCCAGTTAATTTACTTCAGGAATTAATTATGCCAAAATATATAAACCAGCCAAAAAGGCGGTGATAATATTTGCTATATAACAAGTCTAGTAAGGTACTCAATTATGCCAAAAAATAACCAGCCATATATGCGGTAGCAAAGTTTGTCAATAATTAATCCAGATTTAAATTACTTATTCAGATTATAATTTATATATTATAATATAAATAATATTAATATATATTCTCATGTTAAGAGCTTCACCCTTGTAACGACGGTAGTTTTTACTGCTGTATACAACTGTACTATTACGAAAGGGACAAATGCACATAAAATAAATTATATTGAGACTCAAATATACTCATGAAATGACTTTGAGGACAATCAGTAAATTCCTCAAAGTCCCGGGACGAGACTGCACAATGTTCCCATTTGGACAGCCTGCGGTATTTGTGGCGTAACTTTTTCATATGAAACCGGATTTTTATGAATTTTATATCGTCGTAAATATGAGATCGAGACCTATAACTTCTGCGTTGAATATATTTCTAAAATCTGACCAGAAATAGGTCCAAAACGTAAGTCAAAATTTGGATGAATAGTGATTTCGGGGTCAAATGCAAAAATCTCAAATTTTCTACACACTTCTACACTTTTCCCCAACTTTCCAAATATCATACAACCCCCACTATATAAAGGGCTCACTATTCACTAATCACAAAATTTTGGAACAAAAAGAAAGGAAGAGACGTGAGAGAAGAAGGGAGGAAAGAAGAAGAAGAAGAGAAGAAAGGAAATAAGAAGAAGAAGAGGAAGAAAAGAAATAGAGAAAAGCTTGGAAACCTTGGGAGACTTGGAGGGTGAAGGAAACAACAATGAAATGAGGTAAGGGCCTTTGACCCAAATTTTGGATTATGGATTTTGATGATTAAATAATAGATAAATGATATAAACATATTAGAAATTGCTTTTAGTAGCATGAAATGTGTGGGAATTGAGTGGAATCCCTAATTTTTGGGTTAGTTAAGAATATGAGATTAAAATGATGAAATGGTATTAAAGTGATGAAATGGGTTTAATCTTATGGATTATATGAGATAATTGGAAGTTGATTTTTGATAAATAATGATTTAGTTTATGTAGAATTGAGGGTAATGTGGTGTATTGAACAATGGTTTTTAGTATGGGAATTTTAGGGTTGAGTATTTGGGTGAATTGAAGTTGGAGAAGAAAAACAGAAAACCCAGGAACTGCGTCGCATCTCGACGCTGTAGGGTTTTGGCGTCGCGACGCGAAAGAGTAAAATTTGGGCACGCTTCTGGTTCATGCAGTCGCGACGCGCCCTGACATGCGTCGCGACGCGAGTTCAAAATATGGCCCAAATTAGTCTTAAGCCATCCATGTTCCTTCTAGCATGCTTGAGGCCGCCTTATAGGTCTCATATCAGTTCGTAGGTATACCTTACACCGAGAAATAAGCACGATAAGCCTTATAGATAAGATATGTTGATACATTAATCAGCTTAGTTGAATTATGATATTCATTCTTACAACTCGCATGCTAATTAAGTTCCCGATCATAGATTATCCACAGGAACCACAATCTCCTTTGATAAGGGATCCAGTGCCAGCCAGATTCCAAAAGTGAGTGGACACTCTCTTTTTAAACTGACTTTTATTATATATTTCTGTTTCAGACTTACATTTTTACGCTTTAGGACGTTAGAAGATTTTCTTTGCAGTTATTTCATACAAAGTTATGGTTTAAGTTTTAATTGAGAAAGAAATCCTTTCGGAAAATATTTCTTACAGTTTTCAAATACAAATCATGGTTTTATGATTTCGGGGCATGAGAAAAAACTCACCCCAGTATGTAACTTGACACAATTGGAATTGACGGACAGAGACATGTAGAGGACATAGGGGACGTCGATACGTAACACCCTCAGATCCTAGAGCAGGGCTAGGGGGAAGGCGATACGTAACGCCCCTAGACCATAGTTTCAGAGCTTGGGTGGTAGCATAAATCCACACCCCAAATTCTAGTTTTGTGGCTTTGGGGACGGTGATACGTAATGCCCCAAGGCCACCAGTTTCAGAGACAGTAATGGTATGCTTTGGGGGACAGCGATACGTAACGCCCCAAAGTCATGGATTTTCACTGCTGGCTACAGTTAGGCGTATGGGGGTGTTGGACAATTATGACCCATAGCGTCACTATTTGTACAGATTACGGTGTTGTTGTACAAATTAACTATGTGACAAAGGAGATTGCACTATTATCATTTGTGATTAGATCACCTAGATATATAAATAATGAGAGGTCCCTATGATTTGTTCCTGGACGGAGAATGATATGAGACAGTATCAGTCCACATAGGATAAATCATTAAATATCCCTAGTCAGAGTATTATCGAGATAGGACATCGATAAATACGTAAAAGACTAGTATTACACTTGTGCACGTTGTGAGGGCACAATATCATAGTTCTCATATATTTGGGTATATGATACTCATGCAAGTGTGATAGGAGGTTGTGTTTTACCGATGGTACGGGAAACAGCTTCGCTCTGGATAGACCCCTGCAGAATCCCATTGGTAGTATGGCTATGTGTCTATGGGAGTCTGCAATCAAGGTAGGTGTATTTGGTCTTAACTTGAGACTTGCACCCTTAATACTTGCGACAATCAATATACTTTGGTTGAGGTCGTCCAAGGCTTTAACAGGTTCTGTGTACGCCAATGCTGGGTATATTGAGAATCGTAGTGTGTTGGGTGTGTTGTTAAGACGGAAGTATCACTCCAGTCATATGGAGATGATGGTCACATTGGATACAGAACTCGTTATCTTAAATGCTCGAGCTATCGGGATATTATGACTAGGTCATGTATATCCGATTATAGAGACTAGTTGCCAGACATCCGATATGTGCTTCGTACGGGGCAGACACAATTCCAGCCCCAGGCCTAGCACGTGATCATCCGATACTGTATCAAAATACGCAATACTACGGTATACTACGCTTGATATAGATCACATATTCCTGTAAGGATATTTCTGGAGAATTGGGTAGCATGGCGCTTTTCTAGAAGTCAACCTTGTCTTGTAAATCGGTATAAACGTAGTACGAGGTACTTACATGTTCAGATAGTCCGACGACCGTATTTACTGCCAACATATCCGGGGATCTCATGGGTCGCTTCCCGAAGATTCACCGATGATGTATGACTCGCACTTTAATTAATCTGGGATTAATTAGAAGAGAGAGAAAATTAATCTGGGATTAATTACGGAGATATTTTATCTGGGATAAAATATTAATAAAAGAGAGAGAATGATTAATTTGGAATTAATTGATTAAATAATATATTTGATATATTATACGAGATTGGATTTCGACGCGAAATTGAAATTAGATTTTAATTCGGGCGAACGAATTAATTTAGAATTAATTCGTTAGCGACGTGAATAGTGATTTCGCTAGGCGTAATCGTTTAATTGCGTCGCGACGGAAAATTCGTTAATTTGGAATTAGCGAACCCGAGCCCGAGTGTGATTGTGAGCGCATTCGCATTTCGAATTCGAGTGCGGCACGCAAGTCACATCAAGCGTCAAATCACATGTCACTTTGAGTGATGTGACAATTTGATTGATTGATTGAGTGATTGATGTGAGTTGATTGAAAAGCACTTTTTGCTTTTTGCTTTTTGACTTTTAGTAAATGGTAAATGAATTTTGTATTTGTTATTGATTTTGGAAAATCAAAATAAATAAATATAAAAAGCATTTTCATTTCCTTTTCTCTCTCTCTCCCATTTTACGGTTTCAATGAAACCCTTTTTCCCTCATCTCTTTCCTTCTTCTCCTTCTCGGCTTGGAGCCAAAATCTGCCTCTGTTTTCTGTAAAACCGAATGCATAAGAGAAGTGAGTGATTGATTTTGTTGCAAACTCTAGTGCTAGCACACCGTGAGTCATCCTAAGGTGATAGGGCAGCGAATTTGTGAGCTTGGAAGCTTGAAGCTTGGAGCTTCAATAGAGGTCTTCAATGGCCGATTCTTGGAGGAGCTGAACCAGTCACCACCGTGCAGTCCACTGCCAAGGGGAGCTGCTACCGTGAGCTTTTGAGGGAGCTTCAAGGCTTGTGTTCTTCATAGCATCAAACCCATCAATGTGAGTATGTATTCCGCCTTACTCCTTTGTGTATTCATGCGAATTTTATGCTTGATTTTATGATGTTGGGACCTAATTAGAAACCAACAATGGTATCAGAGCTTTGATCAAGTATGAAAAAGTTAGGGTTTGAATTGGGTAAAATCAATTGAAGCATGATTTGGTTGAATTGATTGATTAAGTATGCTTGTATGTTAATGAATTGAAGTTGTGGATGTTCAATTTCATGAAATTGGATTGGATCCATTTTTCCCAAAATTTTTGGGCATGGCCGAAATTGAAGAACCCTAATTTCTTGGTGATTTTTTGTTTTTTGATCATTGGATGACTTAGAACAAGTGGGTAATGTTGTTTTGAAGTTCAATTGGATTGAATTTTGATTTGGAACAATTTTCCCCAAATTAAAGGGCTTGGCCGAATTCAATGATGATTTTGAAATTCATTGTGTTTTTTGATTTTGATTCATTGGATGAGTTGAATTGATTTGGGAAATAATGATTGTGGATTCAATTGGATTGAAACCGAATCGGATTGGAAAAACCCTTAATTGCCGAGAACATAAGCATGTAAAATGGGTTTGATTTTGATTGAATTGTGTTGGACACTATTTGTTGTTAAAGTTCATGATTAATTATGCTAATTGATGTTTTAGAAATATTAATTGGGTGATTAATTGTGTATTACACTTAGGTTAATTAATTATGGAATTTGGAATTTTATAAATTAATTAATTGGGCTTGTTTTTGGAAATTGGGCCTTAAAGGTTGTAATTGGGCTTTTGGGCTTGGTTGTACCACGTTAGGATTAGGCCAATTTGGTTGGATCCAATTGGGCCCAAAACCGCATCCAAAAAGTCCAATTATGACTTAATGGACCTTAATTATTTAATTGGGCCTAATGGGCCAAAATTAATTTAAAGGCTTATGGGGTAACTCCCGGATTGGAACTTGGTTATCAGTTTGACCCGAGTTGACTAAAAGTCCACGCCTTAAAGAAATTAATTAAAAGCCCATTGGACTTTAGTTAAATAAACATTAGATGTTAAATCGGGTTTTGAGACCGTTGTGATTAAATTTGGAATTTAAGTCGTAAAGGTTCGTTAATAAAAGTGTAATATTTAATTTGGAATTAAGAAGTGATTAGAATTAAATGCATATTAAATTGGATTTAATGTTGTAGTTTAATTTAATCAAAATTCGTACTTTGAGTACTTATTCGCAAAATGAGTTTGACTCGAGCAAAAATCAAATCGTTGTTTGAACATTGGATGATCACTAATTATCAGATTAATTAATTGGATTAGATTGATTGATAACATGCTTGTATGAATACATAGTTGCGATGCATGAATAATGTATATCAGATGGATATTAGTCGGGTGGGACAATTTTGGAAATTGTAATAAATTTGATTTATTAATTGGACCTGCGTGTCCAGCCTTATCACCTCCATACTCTTTGTATTCTCTTCTCACCTATTCCCCTTAATGTAAATGAGGTTTCTTTAGAAGTGTAGTGTAACGGGTAGAGAAGTAATACATGTGCTATCTTTGGAGAGAGAAAAAGAGAGATTTGATTTAGGATCAATGTAAAATATCCATCTACATATCATTATTATTTTATCATATGCGCTTTATTATGTATTTAGAATGCATGTTTAAGGGTGTATGATGATGAGACCTTAACAAAGATAACAAATTGGTTGCCAATTTGCACGCGAAAAACCCTCGCTCAATATTAAGCGCATTTCCTTCCATTGAGTGATTCTCACTCAAGATCCGAGACGACATTGGTTTGTTGGCCAAAGTCAAGGCCTTTGTCTATCGAAGATGTGTTTGAATCACGAAGGCTTTGTTCCATATTGGT
Source organism: Zanthoxylum bungeanum (assembly GCA_019454045.1). NCBI lineage: Eukaryota > Viridiplantae > Streptophyta > Magnoliopsida > Sapindales > Rutaceae > Zanthoxylum > Zanthoxylum bungeanum. The sequence continues at coordinate 62,699 of SKCR01034233.1, read as the reverse complement.
GTCTTGTCCAAGTTGTGGTTTATTGGCCAAAATCAAGACCACTTCTTGTCCATCGACATTGATTACGAAGCTTTCCATGGTCAATGGGTCGCGCTTGACTGGGATCACTAAGTTTGTTGTGCCAAAGCCAAGGCTTAGTTGATTCAGAGGAAAAAGATTAGGTAATACATTGGATGTATTGGCATATATAAGATATATGTTTCGGACTTGGATGTCCCCCTACCGGATCTAGGAATTGAATTGGATCCAATTAATCTTAGAGATCTACCTAGTTAATTATCATAGAATTTGTTGGCCAAAGTCAAGATTGTGTGATATTTAACGGGATCCTAGCCCACTAGGAAACACGGTTTCCCGAGTACTCGACAGAGGGTTAGAGGCTCGCCGAAAAATAGTGGGAGGCAAGAATTGAATTTGCAATATTCGTTCAATTACTCGCCATAACGCGCTCATTCAAATTATTTCGTCGTTAGATTAAATGTTAGTTGGACTAATATTTAAATTGTTGTTTTAATAAAGTTGGACTGTATTATAGTTGATTATATAATTGGATTATAGTAATCAATATATTTGAATTAATTAATTTCAATTTACAGTTGATTTTATAATTGGATTATAGTAATCAATGTAATTGAGGTTAATTAATTTAAATTATATTTGATTGTATAGTTGGACTATAATAATCAATATAATACATAGTACCACAAATCGTTGATTAAATAGTTGGACTATTAGAATCAAGATATAATTGAAAGGTTGACATTTAAAACAAAATCCTGGGGAAAATGTATTTAAATGGTTTAATTTTCAAATTGGGAATAAATTTCAAGATGATCTTGGAAAATAATAAGTTATTTTATTTGATAAAATAATATATTGAGCCTAAAGCCCGGAGTTAAGCAAATAAGTGGACATGATATTTGGAATATTCATGTAATGATAACTTAGTGCTTAATCCATAATACTTGTCATATAGACTCCTTAATTTCTTTATCAGAACTAAAGATTAGATTCTTAAAGTATGATACTGAAATTGAAGGATCTTTATAAATCTAAATTTAGATTTTAGAAGTAAAAATTGCAATAAATAATTCTTGGAGAATTAATGACTAATCTCAAGGAGATAAAGTCAAAGTTTGCAATAAGGCAAGTAGCACAAGGCGCACCTTACTTCGATATTCTAGAAACCCGAGTGTAGGCATTGCATTTTTACACATTAGCCCAATGATGAGTCTCGTATGGAGGCAACTACCTCTTTAGTCATGAAAGTCGCGGGAAACGGACGTTGGAAGGGTAAAGTTGGAAAATGGAATTTTCGTTGGATTTAACCTCGTTGTTTGGCTTCGGGTTGCCTGTTGGACCTCTGTTTTAAAACACAATCAAACCCATTAAATCACATCCAAAAATAATTAAAACATTTAAAATACATCTCACAAATTAAATTAAAACCAATTAAATTAAACTTAAATTAAATTAAATTAAATCACATTCCTAAACTAAATAATCCAATTAAATTAATAAACACATGTCACAAATTAAATTCATTTCCAAATTAAATATTCAAATTAAATTCCATAAATAACATTCCTAAAATACATAAATCACATTCCTAATTTAATTAAATCACCTACCAATTTAAATAAATCTCATGGATTCCTTGCCTAATTAAACTAAATCATATCCTTAACTAAAAAGAAAAAAATCAAATCACTCCCTTAAATTAAAGATTTCCCCTATCACATTTTAATTAAAGAATATCTCACAAATCCTATTCTTCCCCAACAAGGTAAAACCCATCCCATTGCCTATAAAAATAACCCTTCTCCACACATTCGAATCCCTGGCTGGCTAGTTCATACATCTCTCTCACACACGGCAATTACAAACAAAAGGAACCAAAAAATACAAAACCAAAAAAACCCTAAAACAAACCCTCATATTACCAAAGCTTAAACAGACCTCAACGATAACACCACTTGGCTCCATTAGCAATGCCCCTCACGTCCCCACAGCCTTCAACGTACAAAGCAATTCCATTCGGCGCATCAACAAAAACACGGCACACAGCAAGCCTCAAAGCCACGAACAGCCCTCCACGCAACCTTCAATAAACAAAACGCCCTCTGTCCATTGATCAACAGCCCCTTTGCAAGCCTGCACGCGGCCCTCCACCCAGCCAATTCACCAGCCTGCCCGCAAGCCAAAACACACGTTGGCAGCCCTCAACTAGCCACGCCTTGCCATATTCAATCAGTCTTCAACGCACAAAGTAACCCTCTACACTGCATACAATTCAATTAAATAGCAGCTCCCACTAACCAAACAGCAAAACACAATCCCCGACTCACACGAAGCCCTCCACAAATCGAGACCAAAGAACAGTGGCCAAATCAACCGATCAAATAAACCCCAAACTGCCCCTACCTTCCATTGCCGAGTTCCAGCCACCATTCACAGCCCTAAAACACCTTAAAATAAGCCTCAAATACAGCCCCAAAGTCGCACAAAAGACCCCCATTCACAGCTCCAATTCAGCGCCCAAAACAGTCCCGAAACACCCCTCACTGCACCTTGAACTGCACAGTTTCGTCCCCTATTCTGGTCAATTCTTGTTGCGTCTTTAAAATACTGCACAGTCCTAAAATCACCTAAAATACTGCACAGTCCTAAAATCACCTAAACACCATCCCCAAAACCTCCATAAAGTTTCCCTAAAAAATCCTCACAAACGCACCTCCCTAAGCCTTCAAAATCACCTAAAACAGTCCGCTAAACCATCAAGACAATGACCTGAAACGTAGCAGCGAACCAGCAGCGAAACGGACTTGAAACAGCAGCCCGAACAGCAAAACAGCGAGAGGAAAGATGTTGAGTTGGTGAACTAAAAGAGTAGCGGATCATTCACCCTTCCAACGGACGTGTAACGCCCTTTCTTAGACGACAAAAGAGGTTAGACCTGAGGGCACCCTTTTTACTTATATTCTTTATTTTTGTTTTTATTTATTTTGATATATAATTTCATGAGAGTCGTTTGAGGCATGATGTGATTGTTGGATGAGCGGGATATGTGTTCCCTTTTGTGGTATATCGGATGGAAACCCGGACGTAAATTCCATAGCCGATTCCGAATAGACGGTAGTATGGTCTGCACTCGGGATACAATGCCACGTACCACTTAAGATACACGTATCTCGTCTCATCCAAATTTGTATTTGAGCATGCTATAGTCTTTAGGTTATTTGTTTATTATTTAAAGCATGGTTTAATTTAGTTTGTTATTTATTTGTTAAAGCATGTTTAGGTTGTTCATTATGCATGTTCTTAGTTTATGATGCGTTTGGGTAATGATTCGTACATGTTGATTTAATGGTTTAATATGCTTGTTGTGTTACATTGCGTGGAATTATTTGAATGAAAGCATGTTAGATCTAAGTACCCTTGAGCATGAATGATGAATAGATTCGGTTAGTTTATTGCACAAATTATATCATCACAAGTGACATAAGTAAGGGACCATTCCGAACCCAACGGTTTGAGGTCTTCCCTTGCGAGGGGTGAGTGCGGCCTTACATCTTTGTCCCGGTTCACACCGGGTGGCGACTCCATGATATTTCATACTTCCCAACTAGGCCGCGAGCCTAGAACAGCATCGCCCTGATTCTGTTGTCTACAGTCTGGCGACTCCACTGGGGATATAGAGAATCGGCCCCGAAATCATGTCTTGTGATGTGTATAATTTGTGCTTTAATTAATCGTTTCTATAGTGAGTTGAAAGGGGTGTAATCAAAGGCATTGTTAAGGCTAGGTAACGGTTCGATGTCTTCCTTCACTCACTACCTTTTCATAAGGAAAAGCTGTGAAGACACCGAGATAATCATTATTTGTAGCTCGTTGTGACAGACTAGTTTGGAAGACTCGTTGTTTATTCCTGACACCAAGCGATAAGAGCCTAAGGGGCTTGGGTACTTAAGAGAGCCTCGCTCCACCCTCCCTCTGGGGAATCTACAACGGGAAATCCATTCGACAGTCCGTCACACACCATAACTCGTTGGAACGTACCGTAAGGTATAAAAAAGGTGCACTCACTTGGTCGCTTGAACCCTTGAGTGGGGAGTCCTAGTTGTGGACAATCCTTCGTCAATGAGAGCTTTTGTCCGCAATCCCGAAAACCCACATGTGAACCTTAGTCGTAGAACTAGTAGAAATCATTCCTTTATGTTTATGTTTTGGACCATTGTCATTTGGATTCAGTTGGACTTGTTGTCATGAAGTATGGGCTTGTTGGGCCATTTAAACTGGGACGAGTCTGTGCTTTAAGGCAATCGGGCCAAAAGTTTCTAAAATGCTGATGGGCCAACTAGTGTAAAATTCTTATGACTTATATATCCCATACATCACACACATCTCATGCATCTCATGCATACATGCATCATGTTAACCCTCGTGTCTTAAAAGCCATCATAGATATCCGTTGGGTTAGGAAAAATAAGACTTGTCGAAGAAGAGTTTAACAAACATGGATATCGAGGAAAGGAAACCGAGGAACAGAGAACTTTACTGCAATGATAGAAAGACCATTAAGGGGCCTTTAAAAAAAAGAAAAAAAAAAAAAAAAAAAAAAAAAAAGAAAAAAAAAAAGAAAAAAGAAAAAAGAAAAAAAAAGAGAGAAAAAAATGTTGTCCTTGATAGTTAGACATAAGTCCAATGATGAAATTGTTTCCTTCAGGGTGAAACCTTAGAAACGATAAACTCTTGATATGCTTTAATCTGATACTTTGAATAATTGATCTATGTTAGACTCGTAAGCACTTGATTATGGTTCTTAGCAGTGAAAACCTGAGTAGTTACCAAAGTGACTAGTTGAAGAAATTGTAGGTCGGTGAATGACCGTTTGTTTAGATGTCTATCCTGACTCGCTTGTGTTATGATGTGTGGTATGGTTGAAAATGAAAGAAAAGTCTCTAAAGAAAATAATTGAACCACTTATAACTGATAAGCGTGAAGCTACCCATGGGCGAGTATTAGGACCACCATGAGGAGAAATGCTACCTTAAAGGGTAGGTGTGTCGAAAAGAAAAAAAAAAAAGAAAAGAAAAAAAGAAGTTCAAAATAAAAAGAGAAAAGAAAGAGACAAGAGAAAAAGAGAAAGAAAATCATACCACATTGAGCACAGAAAAGCAACTGCAGGCATAATTGAGACATCTAGGTTGGTTTGACCCATCAATCCCGATTTTTTGAAACGAAATCATTGAGTTGGCTTGCTTAAGGATCAAGCTGTGAAAGAACCTTTGCACACACACACTTTGAGTCTGACATAGATCATTTATTCAAAGACTTGGATTTGAGTTGCATTGAGTGTTTTGAAGGTTCTCTGGTTTCATTACTGAGCATTCTTTGAGGACAATGATATGTATAACTATTGGGACTATTTCGTAGAATGTGATATAGCATGATGATATGGAAGGCCCCACCATGTGGTTCATCTTGATCAAGCACAAAACAGCAGAGAGCAGAAAGCCAAATCAAGACTGGGGGCGACCAGTCTACTACATCGTGAATCAGGGACATAACAAAATATTGGGTCATGAGACTAGAGAGAAGGCCGAGCAATCACCTGGAGAACTGGCGGAAAACCTAACCCAGCGGGATAGGAAAATCATTCATGCATGCATGCATACACGTAACATATTTTGCATTCTTTTTTGTGTTTGTTTTGTTTTTCATAGGTTTCAAAGAAGAAAAAGTGAAAGCGGCAAAGACAAGCCAACCAGAATCAGCAACATACGAGTAGTAGTTTTGGGGATGAGTCCCAGGGCTGAGGCCCATATCAGTATCAGCATGGGGGCGAGGCCCACATCAGTATCCGTTTGGAGCGAGGCCCATATTAGTATCAGCATGAGGCGAGGCCCACATTAGAGTCAGCATGAGGGCAAGGCCCATATCAGTATTCATTTGGGGATGAGTCCCGGGGTTGAGGCCCACATCAATATCTGTTTGGGGCGAGGCCCACATCAGTTTAGGGCGAGGCCCACGTCAGTATTAGTTTTGGGGCAAGGCCCACATCAGTTTCAGTTTTGGGGCGAAGCCCACATCAGTATCAACTCAAGGCTGAGGCCCACATCATCAGAATTTTGGAATGAATCCCAGGGCTGAGGCCCATATCGTCAGAATTTGGAATGAATCCCAGGGCCGAGGCCCATGTCGTCAGAATTTGGAATGAATCTCAGGGCCGAGGCCTACATCAGCATCAGTTTAGGGCGAGGCCCACATCAGCATCAGTTTGGGGCGAGGACCGTATTAGCATCAGTATCAGTTTTGCCGGGTATGGCACTCTGGGGGCGAGGCCCACATCTTTATCAGTATGAGTCTTGCCGGGTATGGCATTCTGGGGGCGAGGTCCACATTACATCAGTATCAGCATTGCCGGGTATGGCATTCAGGAGGGGAAGACCCACATAGCGTCAACATCAGTTTGGCCGGGTATGGCACTCTGGGGGCGAGGCCCACATCACATCAGATCAGTTCTGCCGGGAATGGCACTCCGAGAATGGAGATATAGTCCGGGAATGGACAGCTCAAGAATGAGCACGCCGAGAATAGCACGCAGGGAATGGCACCCCGAGAATAGAGATATAGTCCGGGAATGGACACGCCGAGAATGGCACGCCGGGTATGGCACTTTGGGGGCGAGGCCCATATCATTATCAGCATCAGACATTTGTGGCTCTCTATGTACGGAGACGTCACCGCAACACCCTAGGTACGGGGTTAGCATTCAGACATTTATGGCACTCTAGGTACGGAGGCGTCACTGCGACACCTAGGTACGGGGTTAGCACTCAGACATTTGTGGCACTCTAGGTACGGAGGCGTCACTGCGACACCCTAGGTACGGGGTTAGCATTCAGACATTTGTGGCTCTCTAGGTACGGAGACGTCACTGCGACACCCTAGGTACGGGGTTAGCACTCAGACATTTGTGGCACTCTAGGTACGGAGGCGTCACTGCGACACCCTAGGTACGGGGTTAGCACTCAGACGTTTGTGGCTCTCTAGGTACGGAGACGTCACTGCGACACCCTAGGTACGGGGTTAGCACTCAGACATTTGTCGCACTCTAGGTACGGGGTTAGCACTCAGACATTTGTGGCTCTCTAGGTACGGAGACGTCACTGCGACACCCTAGGTACGGGGTTAGCACTCAGACATTTGTGGTACTCTAGGTACGGAGGCGTCACTGCGACACCCTAGGTACGGGGTTAGCACGCCAGGTACGGCATGTGGACTATTCAGACATTTGTGGCTCTCTAGGTACGGAGACGTCACTGCGACACCCTAGGTACGGGGTTAGCATTCAGACATTTGTGGCACTCTAGGTACGGAGGCGTCACCGCGACACCCTAGGTACGGGGTTAGCATTCAGACATTTGTGGCACTCTAGGTACTGAGGCGTCACTGCGACACCCTAGGTACGGGGTTAGCATTCAGACAATTGCGGCACTCTAGGTACGGAGACGCAACTGTGACACCCTAGGTACGGGGTTAGCATTCAGAAAACTGTGACACCGTAGGTACGGGGTTAGCACGCCAGGTACGGCATGTGGACTATGTGGACTACCGAGGACTACCGTGGATTACCGTGGACTGCCGTGGACTATGTGGATTATGTGGACTACCGAGGACTACCGTGGAGTATGTGGACTACCGTGGACTACCGTGGAGTATGTGGACTACCGAGGAGTATGTGGACTATGTGGACTACTGTGGACTACCGAGGAGTATATGGACTATGTGGACTACCGTGGACTACTGTGGAGTATGTGGACTACCGTGGACTACCGTGGAGTATGTGGACTACCGTGGAGTATGTGGATTACCGTGGACTACCGTGGAGTATGTGGACTATGTGGACTACCGAGGAGTATGTGGACTACCGAGGAGTATGTGGACTATGTGGACTACCGTGGACTACCAAGGAGTATGTGGACTATGTGGACTACCGTGGACTACCGTGGAGTATGTGGACTATGTGGACTACCGAGGAGTATGTGGACTATGTGGACTACTGTGGACTACCGAGGAGTATGTGGACTATGTGGACTACCGTGGACTACCGTGGACTACTGTGGAGTATGTGGACTACCGTGGACTACCGTGGAGTATGTGGACTATGTGGACTACCGTGGAGTATGTGGATTACCGTGGACTACCGTGGAGTATGTGGACTATGTGGACTACCGAGGAGTATGTGGACTACCGAGGAGTATGTGGACTATGTGGACTACCGTGGACTACCAAGGAGTATGTGGACTATGTGGACTACCGTGGACTACCGTGGAGTATGTGGACTACCGTGGACTACCGTGGAGTATGTGGACTATGTGGACTACCGAGGAGTATGTGGACTATGTGGACTACTGTGGAGTATGTGGACTACCGTGGACTACCGCGACACCCTAGGTACGGGGTTTAGCACGCCAAGTTTGGCATTGTGGACTATCGCGACACCCTAAGTACGGGGTTTAGCACTATCAACTCAGCACAGAAGGCATACCAGGTGGCAGCTGGCGAGCCAGGTAAGTGAAAATGCATTGCATGTACTTTGATAGGATTGTCATTGTCACACACTACACAAGTTCCATCAAAGTGGGGGCGACTGTAGGCATTGCATTTTTACACATTAGCCCAATGATGAGTCTCGTATGGAGGCAACTACCTATTTAGTCATGAAAGTCGCGGGAAACGGACGTTGGAAGGGTAAAGTTGGAAAATGGAATTTTCGTTGGATTTAACCTCGTTGTTTGGCTTCGGGTTGCTTGTTGGACCTCTGTTTTAAAACACACCAAACCCATTAAATCACATCCAAAAATAATTAAAACATTTAAAACACATCTCACAAATTAAATTAAAACCAATTAAATTAAACTAAATTAAATTAAATTAAATCACATTCCTAAACTAAATAAATCCAATTAAATTAAATAAAACACATGCCACAAATTAAATTCATTTCCCAAATTAAAATATTCAAATTAAATTCCATAAATAACATTCCTAAAATACATAAATCACATTCCTAATTTAATTAAATCACCTACCATTTAAATAAATCTCATGGATTCCTTGCCTAATTAAACTAAATCATATCCTTAACTAAAAAGAAAAAAATCAAATCACTTCCCTTAAATTAAAGATTTCCCCTATCACATTTTAATTAAAAGAATATCTCACAAATCCTATTCCTTCCCCAACAAGGTAAAACCCATCCCATTGCCTATAAAAATAACCCTTCTCCACACATTCGAATCCCTGGCTGGCTAGCTCATACATCTCTCACACACACGGCAATTACAAACAAAAGGAACCAAAAAATACAAAACCAAAAAAACCCTAAAACAAACCCTCATATTACCAAAGCTTAAACAGACCTCAACGATAACACCACTTGGCTCCATTAGCAAACTGCCCCTCACGTCCCCACGACCTTCAACGTACAAAGCAATTCCATTCGGCGCATCAACAAAAACACGGCACACAGCAAGCCTCAAAGCCACGAACAGCCCTCCACGCAACCTTCAATAAACAAAACGCCCTCTGTCCATTGATCAACAGCCCCTTTGCAAGCCTGCACGCGGCCCTCCACCCAGCCAATTCACCAGCCTGCCCGCAAGCCAAAACACACGTTGCCAGCCCTCAACTAGCCACGCCTTGCCATATTCAATCAGTCTTCAACGCACAAAGCAACCCTCTACACTGCATACAATTCAATTAAATAGCAGCTCCCACTAACCAAACAGCAAAACAATTCCCCGACTCACACGAAGCCCTCCACAAATCGAGACCAAAGAACAGTGGCCAAATCAACCGATCAAATAAACCCCAAACTGCCCCTTACCTTCCATTGCCGAGTTCCAGCCACCATTCACAGCCCTAAAACACCTTAAATAAGCCTCAAATACAGCCCCAAAGTCGCACTAAAGACCCCCATTCACAGCTCCAATTCAGCACCCAAAATAGTCCCGAAACACCCCTCACTACACCTTGAACTGCACAGTTTCGTCCCCTATTCTGGTCAGTTCTTGTTGCGTCTTTAACCCATAAAACAGTCCTAAAATCACCTAAACACCATCCCCAAAACCTCCATAAAGTTTCCCTAAAAAATCCTCTCAAACGCACCTCCCTAAGCCTTCAAAATCACCTAAAACAGTCCGCTAAACCATCAAGACAATGACCTGAAACGTAGCAGCGAAACAGCAGCGAAACGGACTTGAAACAGCAGCCCGAACAGCAAAACAGCGAGGAAAGATGTTGAGTTGGTGAACTAAAAGAGTAGCGGATCATTCACCCTTCCAACGGACGTGTAACGCCCTTTCTTAGACGACAAAAGAGGTTAGACCTGAGGGCACCCTTTTTACTTATATTCTTTATTTTTGTTTTATTTATTTTGATATATAATTGCATGAGAGTCGTTTGAGGCATGCTGTGATTGTTGGATGAGCGGGATATGTGTTCCCTTTTGTGGTATATCGGATGGAAACCCGGACGTAAATTCCATAGCCGATTCCGAATAGACGGTAGTATGGTCTGCACTCGGGATACAATGCCACGTACCACTTAAGATACACGTATCTCGTCTCATCCAAATTTGTATTTGAGCATGCTATAGTCTTTAGGTTATTTGTTTATTATTTAAAGCATGGTTTAATTTAGTTTGTTATTTATTTGTTAAAGCATGTTTAGGTTGTTCATTATGCATGTTCTTAGTTTATGATGCGTTTGGGTAATGATTCGTACATGTTGATTTAATGGTTTAATATGCTTGTTGTGTTACATTGCGTGGAATTATTTGAATGAAAGCATGTTAGATCTAAGTACCCTTGAGCATGAATGATGAATAGATTCGGTTAGTTTATTGCACAAATTATATCATCACAAGTGACATAAGTAAGGGACCATTCCGAACCCAACGGTTTGAGGTCTTCCCTTGTGAGGGGTGAGTGCGGCCTTAAATCTTTGTCCCGGTTCACACCGAGTGGCGACTCCATGATATTTCATACTTCCCAACTAGGCCGCGAGCCTAGAACAGCGTCGCCCAGATTCTGTTGTCTACACCGAGGCTTGGCCAAAGGCTTATGGAATATGAAAAAAGGGTAAAGGAAAAATCATTATAATCTTCTAGGAAGATAAAAGGACATATCCTAAGAAGGAATTGAAGACGAGCAAGGCTCTGACTTCAAAAATGATTGTCATAATTATGTTCACAACTAGTATTAAAATTAGATTTTAAATACTTAGTGTGGTACATAAAATATATGTATTGATGTTCAGAATCTGTTTTGAACAGGATAATGACATCAATTGAGATTTATCTGCGAATTGGAAACGGGACGAAAGTCGCTGTTTTAACCGTAGATACCTGAATTAGGAACTACCTTCGGGATAATACTTAAATTAGGAAACTGTTATAATGTAACTAGTTTGACTAGATACGTTATCTCTATATCAGTTTGACCCGCTGCGGGTAAACCTTTATATTCTAGAACACTAAAGTGTTTTATTATATGAAGATGATATTAAGATAAACACATTAGATGTGAATAACAGAATTTATATTTTGAATATAAATGATATGTCAAATATATAACATGACAAATAAATAGCTCAAACTGATTTGATCAGGTTGAAACTTGTATGTGGCATTGTTGTCAGGGACACTATTAAACAAGAATCGTATATCCACACTTTCGAAGAGTGGGTACTAGGACTGATTTGATTTCATTCAAATAAAGTCTACGAATCTAGTTTATTGGGCAAAGTGCCTAAAACACTATTTACTTGGTAAAAGTGCCAGTGCCACCGATCTATTAGCCCTAGTTCATAGTGAAGCAAGTGGGCCCATGTCTAGCTAGGCTAGATGTGGATATGAATATTTCGTGACCTTTACGGATGTGGAATCGCGTATGGTTATGTGTTTCTTTTGAAGAACACAAATCAGAAACTTTTAGAGTTTCGACACGAAATAGACAAAAAGATCGGCTAAAGTATTAAATTGTCACGGTAAGACCGTGATGGAAAATTACTTAAGCAATAAGTTTCTAAAATACTTGAAAGAGTAAAGTATTCTTTCAATGAGGACTCCTCCCGGAACACGTCAGTTTGACGGTGTGTCCGAAATGAGAGACCGAATTTTGTTGGACATGATAAGGTTAATCATGAGTCGCTTTGAGCTACCATTTCCTTCAACGGATAAGCAAAATAGTGCAGAACTTATTTTGAATAAGGTTCCATAAATATCTGTTTGACAGATATCATATTAGATATGAACGGGAAAGAAACCGGGTTTCACATTCCTAAAGATTTGGGTGTGCTAGGCATACGTTTGGATGATACCAAACAAAAACCCAAATTGGATAAGTGCCAAATGTAGGTTATCCTAGGGATACCATAAGTATTGTACTTATACAACTCACGAGAGAACAATTTAATTGTTGCTCACCATGCGGTTTTCCTAAGAGGAATACCATTTGCAGTGGAAAGTGGGAGGATAGTATAACTCGATGAAAATCGGAGTAATACTATTCCCGACACCGATTCCTAATGGAACACAAATAGTTCATCAAGGATGAAACTATTCCAATAATCTTCGAATACACAAGAACCATGTATGTCAGAGAGATTCAGAAAACAACCTGGGGTATGGGTTTCTGATCTCACCTCATAAAGATGTCTATCTTATTGAGGAACACCAACTGACTACGTATGAGGAAGTGATACAAGGTATCGACTCCCTATTATGGCAAAGTGCCATAAAGTCCGATATGGATTCCATGTATACCAACTATGTTTAGATACTAGTTGATGTACCGCAAGACATTGTGCCTATTGGTACTATAAGTCTTCAAGAAAGACATACATGGATGGAAACATACCAACGTACTAAGCTAGGCTTGTAGCGAAAAGGTAGAGTTATCAACATTGTGTTGATTACGACGAAACCTTTTACATGTTGCCATGGTAAATCCATTTGGATAATGCTTGCTAATGCTGCATGTTTCATTCATGAAATGTGGCAGCTGAATGCCAAAACCGCTTTCCTTAACGAAAACCTTTCGGAGGATGTTTACAACATCCTGACGGTTTTGTCGAACCATAACAAGCAAACTAGGTTTGCAGGTTATTCGGTCCATGTTTGGATTGAAGCAAGCATTAGGTTCTTGGAATTTTCATTTTGATGTAATCATAATAGTTTATGATTTAATTCAAAACGAAAATAATTCTTGTGTATATAAGGAGGTTAGTGGGAGCACACTGACGGTAAATGTCCTCAGTAATGATGATATATCATTTCTTGGAAATGATATTCCCATAATATAATCAGTGAAAGCTTGGCTTTCATGATAACGACTATAAGTCGTAACAAAGGTACTATACAATAATATAAATGAACAGTGAGCTAAAAATCTTCCAAGCAATATACTGTTACCGAATAAACAACAAATGCGGGTTATTGATGCAGCTAAGGCAGCAATAGAAGCCATTTGGGTCGATAATAAATCTAATTAGATTAGATATAGTTCTGTTAGCAGCTGAGCTAGGCGTCAGCACATGCTAAATAATTAATGGTCTCATCGACGATCCAGATACTTATTTTGAAAATCATCTGATTCGTTCGGATCATACATCGCAGTGATGTGATGATCGAATAAATCACATCAGATGATAATCATGTAAATCCGCTGACGAAAACCTTTTCTCATCAGTTTGAGCCAACCGTACATAGTTCGGGTGTTAAACACTCGAGTGGCTGGCTATAGGCCAAGTGGGAGATTGTTGGACAATTATGACCCATAGCGTCACTATTTGTACAGATCACGGTGTTGTTGTACAAATTAACTATGTGACAAAGAATATTGCACTCTTATCATTTGTGATTAGATCACCTAGATATATAAATGATGAGAGGTCCCTATGATTTGTTCCTGGACGGAGAATGATATGAGACAGTATCAGTCCACGTAGGATAAATCATTAAATATCCCTAGTCAGAGTATTATCGAGATAGGACATCGATAAATACGTAAAAGACTAGTATTACACTTGTGCATGTTGTGAGGGCACAACAACATAGTTATCATATATTTGGGTATAGGATACTCATGCAAGTGTGACAGGAGGTTATGTTTTACCGATGGTACGGGAAACAGCTTCGCTCTGGATAGACCCCTGCGGAATCCCATTGGTAGTATGACTATGTGTATATGGGAGTCTGCAATCAGGGAAGGTGTATTTGGTCTTAACCTGAGACTTGCACTGCTAATACTTGCGACAATCAATATACTTTGGTTGAGGTCGTCCAGGGCTTTAACAGGTTCTGTGTACGCCAATGCTGGGTATATTGAGAATCGTAGTGTGTTGGGTGTGATGTTAAGACGAAAGTATCACTCCAGTCATATGGAGATGATGGTCACATTGGATACAGAACTCGTTCTCTTAAATGCTCGAGCTATCGGGATATTATGACTAAGTCATGTATATCCGATTATAGAGACTAGTTGCCAGACATCCGATATGTGCTTCTTACGGGGCAGACACAATTCCAGCCCCAGGCCTAGCACGTGATCATCCGATACTGGATCGAAATACGCAATACTACGGTATACTACGCTTGATATAGATCACATATTCCTGTAAGGATATTTCTGGAGAATTGGGTAGGCATGGCACTTTGCTAGAAGCCAACCTTGTCTTGTAAATCGGTATAAACGTAGTACGAGGTACTTACGTGTTCGGATAGTCCGACGACCATATTTACTGCCAACATATCCGGGGATCTCATGGGTCGCTTCCTGAAGATTCACCGATGATGTATGACTCGCACTTTAATTAATCTGGGATTAATTAGAAGAGAGAGAAAATTAATCTGGGATTAATTACAGAGATATTTTATCTGGGATAAAATATTAATAAAAGAGAGAGAACGATTAATTTGGAATTAATCGATAAAATAATATATTTGATATATTATACGGGATTGGATTTCGACGCGGAATTGAAATTAGATTTTAATTCGGGCGAACGAATTAATTTAGAATTAATTCGTTAGCGATGTGAATAGTTATTTCGTTAGGCGTAATCGTTTAATTGCGTCACGACGGAAAAATCGTTAATTTGGAAACCCGAGCCCGAGTGTGATTGCGAGCGCATTCGCATTTCGAATTCGAGTGCGGCACGCAAGTCACATCAAGCGTCAAATCGCAAGACACATCAAGAGTCAAATCACATGTCACTTTGAGTGATGTGACAATTTGATTGATTGATTGAGTGATTGATGTGAGTTGATGGAAAAGCACTTTTTTCTTTTTAACATTTAGTAAATGGAAAATGATTTGTGTATTTGTTATTTGATTTTGGAAAATCAAATAAATAAATATATAAAGCATTTTCATTTCCTTTTCTCTCTCTCCCATTTTACGGTTTCAATGAAACCCTTTTTCCCTCATCTCTTTCCTTCTTCTCCTTCTCGGCTTGGAGCCAAAATCTGCCTCTGTTTTCTGTAAAACCGAATGCATAAGAGAAGTGAGTGAATTGATTTTGTTGCAAAATCTAGTGCTAGCACACCGTGAGTCATCCTAAGGTGATAGGGCAGCGAATTTGTGAGCTTGGAAGCTTGAAGCTTGGAGCTTCAATAGAGTTATTCAATGGCCGATTCTTGGAGGAGCCGAACCAGTCACCACCGTCCAGTCCACTGCCAAGGGGAGCTGTTGCCGTGAGCTTTTGAGGGGGCTTCATGGCTTGTGTTCTTCATAGCATCAAACCCATCAATGTGAGTATGTATTCCGCCTTACTCCTTTGTGTATTCATGCGAATTTTATGCTTGATTTTATGATGTTGGGACCTAATTAGAAACCAACAGGGGTATGGCGATACGTAACAGTTGGATAATATGACCCATAGCGTCACTATTTGTACAGATCATGGTGTTGTTGTACAAATTAACTATGTGACAAGGAAATTGCACTTTCATCATTAGTGATTAGATCACCATAGATATATAAATGATGAGAGGTCCCTGTGATTAGTTCCTGGACTGAGAATGATATGAGACAGTATCAGTCCCCGAAGGATTAATCATTAAATATCCCTAGCCGGAGTATTATCGAGACTGGACATCGATAATGCGGAATAGGCTAGTATTGCACTTGTGTGCGTTGTGAGGGCACAACGGCATAGTTCTCATATATATAAGTATCGGATACTTATGCAAGTGCGATATGAGGTCGTGTTTCACCGATGGTACGGGAAACAGCTTCGCTCTGGATAGACCCCTCGGAATCCCATTGGTATTATGATTATGTGTCTATGGGAGGCCGAAATCAAGGTAGGTGTGTATAGTCTTAACCTGAGACTTACATCGCTAATACTTACGATAATCGATAGACTTTGGTCTTGGTGTGCAGGGCTTTAACCGGTTCTGTGTACACCACTTCTGGGTTTATCAGAAAGTCGTAGTGTATTGGGTGTGATGTCGAGACGGAAGTATCACTTCAGTCATAGTGGAGATGATGTCACGCAGGATACGGTACTAGTGCTCTTGAGTGATGCGCATCCAATCGGGATATTGTGACCAGGTCATGAATATCCGATTATAGAGACTATGTTACCAGACATCCGACATGTGCTTCGGACGGGGCAGACACTTATCCAGTCCTAGCCCTAGCACGTGACTATCCGATACTGGACCGATATACACAATACAATGGTATACTACGCTTGATATAGATCTTAATATTCTTAGATGAATATGACCGGAGAATTTGGTAGACATCGTGCTTTGCTAGGAGCCGACCTTGTCTCGTAAATCGGTAGAACGTAGTACTTGGTACGTACGTGATTCGGATACTCCGACGACCGTATTTACTGCCAAAATATCCGGGGATCTCATGGGTCGCTTCCCAAAGATTCACCGATGACGTATGACTCGCACTTTTAATTAATCTGGGATTAATTAGATGAGAGAGAAAATTAATCTGGGATTAATTACGGAGATATTTTATCTGGGATAAAATATCATTTAAAGAGAGAGAACGATTAATTTGGAATTAATCGATTAATTAATATATTCGATATATTAAAGGAAATTGGATTTCGACGCGGAATTGAAATTAGATTTTAATTCGGGCAAACGAATTAATTTAGAATTAATTCGTTAGCGACGTGAATAGTGATTTCGCTAGGCGTAATCATTTAATTACGACGCAACGGAAAATTCGTTAATTTGGAATTAGCGAACCGAGCCCGAGATTATTTGCGAGCGTATTCGCGTTTCGAATTCGAGTGCGGCACGCAAGTCAAATCAAGCGTCAAATCGCTAGTCGCATCAAGCGTCAAATCACTTGTCACTTTGAGTGATGTGACTTGACAAGATTGATTGATGTGATTGATGGTGATTGATGGAGGTAGATGAAGCATTTAAATGCTTGACTTTTTCCAAATGAAAAGTGATATATGGTTTTTATTTTGGAAATTAAATACACCTAATACATTTTGCTTTTCAACAACTCTCTCTCTCTCACGTTATTATAATTTGTGGAGCCAAATTGCTCACGTTTTTAAGCAACAAAATGCTTTCTCTCTCACGCCCTAGAGGGCAATTTTGTCTGTTCTTGGCAGTTCACTGCCGTGGAAATGGAGGGACAAAAGGGAAGCAAAGTGTGGTTTTGTGGCAAAACAAGAGTGCTAGCACACTCCGGGATCAATGCGAAGGTGATAGGGAAGTATACCCATGAGTCGAGAACCATTTCGGAAAGCTTGGAGCTTGATTTTGGTGACCAAAAACAGAATATGGAGGGCAGTGGGCTGCTACTGCGTGAGCAGTTCATGAAGGGCAGTGAGCTCGTTTTGTTGCCCAAATCGTCTCTCAACCGCTCGATGTAAGTATTCCGCAACTTCGTCGTTGTATTCACTTGTGATTCATGCTTGTATTTTGATCTTGGGACCCTTAGAAAACTCAACAATGGCATCAAGAGCTTGGGTTAAAAGCATGAAAAAAGTTAGGGTTAAAATTTGGGCAAATTGATTTGAGCATGAATTAATTAAATTGTTGATTGAATATGATGCTTAAATGTGTTTGAATTGAAGTTGGATTGGATCAATTTCAAGAAAATGTGATTGGATCATTTTTCCCCCAAATAATCACCTTGGCCGAAAATTGAATTGATTTAATTGTCTTGGGATTTTTGATTTTTGACAATTGGATGTGTTGGAAATCATTCGGGATGATGATTTGATGTCGATTGTAGAATCAATTGGATTGAATTCGAATCGGACGTAAAATCCCCAAATTGCCAAGAATGATAATGAGCATGAAATTGGGTAAAATTGATTTGAGCATGCAATTATGAAATTGGATGATTAAGTATGCTTAATATGTTTTAATTGATAATTGATTGGATCAATTTGATGAAATTATGTTTGGAACAAATTTCCCCAATTTGATATGGGCCGAATAGGTGTATGCCCTAATGTCTTGGAATTTTGTTTCGTTGATCATTGGATGACTTGAAACGATTAAAAGTGTTGATTTAATGTCGAATTGGGTTTAATTGGATTGAAACAATCGGACATAAAATTCCCCATTGCCGAGAACAAAGTAAGCATGTATGGGTTTGATTTTGATTAATTGTGTTGGACACTAATTGATCTAGATAAGCATGATTAATTAGCCTAATTTATGTTTTGAAATAATGACTTAGGTGATTAATTATGTTAATGCACTTTGATTAATTAAATTGTAAAATTGGATTTTGTATATTTAATTAATTGGCCTAATTTTGGAAATTGACTTTAATGTTGTAATTGGGCTTATTGGGCTTGATTTTACAAAGTTGGGTTTAGGCCAAATGGATTGGATCCAATTGGGCCCAAAACCGCATCCATAAAGCCCAAATGCGACTATTGGACCTTTAAAGTTTAATTGGGCCTAATGGGCCAAGATTGATTTCTAGGCTTATGGGGTAACTCCCGGATTGGATTTTGGTTATTCGGTTTGACCCGAGTTGACCAAAAGTCCACGCCTTAAGAAATTAATTAAAAGCCCATTAGACTTTAATTAAATTAATATTGGATATTAATTGGGCTTTGAGACCCGTAACGATTAAATTTGGAATTTAAGTCGTAAAGGTTCGTTAATAAAGTGTAAGATTTAATTTGGAATTAAATTAATTGGATTAGTATTAAATGCATATTAAATTGGATTTAATTATGTAGTTTAATTTGATTCGAGAATTCGTACTTTAAGTACTTATTCGCAAAAACGAGTTTGACTCGAACAAAATCAAATCGTTGTTTGAACATTGGATGATCACTTAATTATCAGATTAATTAATTTGATTAGATTGATTGATAGCATGCTTATGTGAGTGAATACATGGTTGTGATGCATGAATAATGTATATCGGATGGATATTAGATGGGTGGGCAATTTTAGAAATTGTTGTAATAAATTCGATTTATTAAATTGGACCTGCGTGTCCAGCCTTATCACCTTCATTCTCTTTGTATTCTCTTCTCACCTATTCCCCTCCATGTAAATGAGGTTTCTTTAGAAGTGTAGTGTAACGGGTAGAAGTAATACAAGTGCTAGCTTGAGTGAGAAAGGGAGAGATTTGATCTAGGATCAATGTAAAGTATCCATCCGCATATCATTATTATTTATTTTCATACTCGCTTTATTATGTATTTAGAATGCATGTTTAAGGGTGTATGATGATGAGACCTTAACAAAGATAATTAAATTGGTAGCCAATTTGCACACGAAAATCCCTCAATAAATATCAAGCGTTTATTTTCCTTCCATTGAGTGATTCTTGCTCAAGATCCGAGATTGGCAGGGGTTGTTGGCCAAAGTCAAGCCCTTGTCCGTCGAAGATGTGTTTTAATCACGAGGCTTTGTTCCATATCGGTGTCATGTCCAAGTTGTGGTTTGTTGGCCAAAGTCAAGACCACTTCTTGTCCATCGACATTGATTACGAAGCTTCCATGTCAATGGGTCCGCGCTTGACTGGGATCACTAGGTTTGTTGTGCCAAAGCCAAGGCCTAGTTGATTCAGAGGAAAAAGGTTAGGGTATATATTCGATATATAGGCATATATTAGATATATGTTTGGGACTTGGATGTCCACCTACTGGATCTAGGAGTTGGATGAGATCCAATTGATCTTCGAGATCTACCTAGTTAATTATCATACAATTTGTTGGCCAAAGTCAAGATTGTGTGATACTTTAACGGGATCCTAGCCCACTAGGAAACACGGTTTCCCGAGTACTCGACAGAGGGTTAGAGGCTCGACGAAAAATAGTGGGAGGCAAGAATTGAATTTGCAATATTCGTTCAATTACTCGCTATACGCGCTCATTCAAATTATTTCGTCGTAATATTAAATGTTAGTTGGACTAATATTTAAATTGTTGTTTTAATAAACAGTTGGACTGTATTATACTTGATTATATATAATTGGATTATATTAATCAATATATTTGGATTAATTAATTTCAGTTTACAGTTGATTTTATAATTGGATTATAGTAATCAATGTAATTGAGGTTAATTAATTTGGATTATATTTGATTATATAGTTGGACTATTATAATCATTATAATATATATAGTACCAATAATCGTTGATTAAATAGTTGGACTATTGTAATCAAGATAAAAATGAAAAGTTGAATATTTAAATGATTTAATTTTCATTGGGAATTAATAATAGGTTACTTTATTTGATAAAATAACTTATTATACCTAAGCCCAAAATTAAGCAAATAAGTAGAGCATAAATCTTTGGAAGATTTATGTGATGATACTTTAGTGCTTAATTTAATATACTTGACAATAAATCTATTTTAAAGTCAAAGTTTGCAATTGGGCAAGTTGCACAAGGTGCACATCATTTCGATATTCTAAAACCCAAGGCTTGGCCAAAGGTTTGTGAAATATTGAAAAGATAATTAATATCCCAAAGTGACTACCATTTGGATATGGAAGACACGAAGGAATTCAAGAAAGGGCGAGGCTCTAACTTTAAAAATATTTGTCAAAGTTATGTTCACTACTAGTATTGAAATTGGATTTTAAATACTTAGTGTGGTACATAAAATATATGTATTGATGTTCAGAATCCGCTATGAGCTGGATACTGACTTCAAGCCGAGATTTCTCTGCGAATCGGAAACGGGACGAAAGTCGCTGTTTCGACCGTAGATACCTAAGTTTAGGAACTACCCTTTGGGTATGTACTTAAATTAGGAAATGTTATCATGTAACTAGTTTGACTAGAGACATTATCTCTATATCAGTGTTTAATCCGATGCGGATAAAACCTTATATTCTAGAACACTAAGTGTTTCATTATATAAAGATGATACTGAGATAAACACATTAGATGTAAATAACGAATTTATATTTTGAATATAAATAAAATCTCAAACATATAAAATGACAAATAAATAGCTCAAATTGATTTGATCAATAGAGACTTATTTGTGGTATTGTTGTCTAGGACACAATTAAACAAGACTCGTATATCCACACTTTTGAAGAGTGGGTACTAGGACTGATTTGACTATTCAAATAAGGTCTGCGAATCTAGTTTATTAGGTAAAATACCTATAATACTATTTACTTGGTAATAGTAAAAGGGCCACCGATCTGTTAGCCCTATTCATGGTGAAGTAAGTGGGCCCATATCTAGCTAAGCTAGATGTGAACATGAATATTTCGTGACCTTAACGGATGTGGCATCACGTTGTGGTTATGTGTTTCTTTTGAAGAACACAGATCGGAAACTATTGAAGTTTCGACACGAAGTAAATAAACAGATCGGCTATAGTATTGTTCCGCCACGATAAGACCGTAATGGAAAATACTTAAGCAGTAAGTTTCATACGTAAATGAAAGAGTACGGTATTCTTCATATGAGGACTCCTCCCGAGACACGTCAGTTAGACGGTGTGTCCGAACTAAAACAGAATTTTGTTGGACATGATAAGGTTTATCACGAGTCGCTCTGAGCTACTGTTTCCTTCAATAGGACATGTATTAACAGTGCAAAACTTATTTAGAATAAGGTTCCATATAAATCTGTTTGACAGATATCATATAGGATATGAACAGAAAAGAAACGGGGTTTCTCATTCCTGATAATTTGGGTATGCCAGGCATAACGTTTGGATGATACCAAACTAAAGGACCCAAATTGGATAAGTGCCAACATAGGTTATCCTAAGGGAAACCATAAGTATAGTACTTATAAATCTCACATGAGAACAATGTGATTGTTGCTCACCATGCGGTTTTCTTGAGAGAAATACCGATATGCAGTGGTCAGTGGGAGGATAGTGATACTCGATGAAAATCGGAGTAATACTGTTCAAGGCACGAAGTCCTTAATGGAACACAAATAGTTCATCTATGATGAATCTATACCATTAATCTTCAAATACACAAGAAACTAGTAGATCAGATAGAGTCAGAAAACAACCTAGGGTATGGGTTTCTGATCTCACCCCATAAAGATGTCAATCTTATGGAGGTGTACCATCCGACTACGTTGTGAGGAAGTGATACGAGGTATCGACTCCCTGTTATGGCAAAGTGCCATGAGTCCGAAATGGATTCCATGTATAACAACTATGTTTGGATACTAGTTGTTGTACCACAAGGCAGTGTGCCTATGGTACATTAAATCTTCAAGGAAGAATACATGGAAGGCAACATACCAACGTACAAAGCTGGGCTTTTGACGGAAAGGTATCGTTATCAACATTATGTTAATAACGGTTCAACCTTTCACCTGTTGCCATGGTAAATCCATTTTGAAGATGCTTGATGATAACTGTATATTTCATTTATGAAATGTGTCAGTTATAGATCAAAATCGCTTTCCTGAAAAGGAAACCTTTTGGAGGATGTTTACAACATCCTGACGATTTTGTATAACCGACAAACAAGGTTTGCGGGTTATTCGATCCATGTTTGGATTAATGCAAGCATAAGGTTCTTGGAACTGTCGTTTTGAAATAATCATAATGGTTTATGATTTGACTCAAAACGAAATAATTCTTGTGTATATAAGGAGGTTAGTGGGAGAGCGCACTGACAGTGAAATTCCCATAAAGCTATTGTTGAAAGCTTGGCTTTCAATAGAAATTCTCCGTAGAATTCTGGGGAGTAACAACCTTTATTCAAGGAATAAAGATCTACTGGGATAGATTTGGAGTTGTTAACACTCTCTGGGAAATTGTACATTTAAAATGTACTTGATAGGTGTCTCATACGCTTCGAGCATATGGAGTCACGATCAGGTCAATCCAAGTGATAGTCACTGGATTAAAGATTAAGAACATCTGTTAGTATCTGAGAGAACTAAAGATGTTGTCTTAAACTATGGAGAAGGAGAACTTGAAGTGACTGGGATCACTGCTGCAAGTTTCCAAACAGTTAAATACTGTGGTACTATAAAGTTTGAATAACGGAACACTGAGCTGGAAATATTCCGAGCAAGATAACTGTTGCCGAATAAACAACAAATGCGGATTATTGCTGCAGCTGAGGCAGCAATAGAAGCCATTTGGATCGATAATAAATCTAATTAGATTAGATATAGTTCTGTTAGCGGCTGAGCTAGGCGTCAGCACAGGCTAAGAATTAAAGGTCTCATCGACGATCCAGATATATACTTCTATATCATCTGATTCGTTCGGATCATACATCGTGGCGATGTGATGATCGTATAAATCGCGTCAAACGATAATCAAACAAATCCGCTGACGAAACCCTTTCCTCAGCAATTTGAGCGAACCGTACATAGTTCGGGTGTGGGACACTTGAGTGACTGGCTATGTGCCAAGTGGGAGATTGTTGGATAATATGACCCATAGCGTCACTATTTGTACAGATCATGGTGTTGTTGTACAAATTAACTATGTGACAAGGAAATTGCACTCTCATCATTAGTGATTAGATCACCATAGATATATAAATGATGAGAGGTCCCTGTGATTAGTTCCTGGACTGAGAATGATATGAGACAGTATCAGTCCCCGAAGGATTAATCATTAAATATCCCTAGCCGGAGTATTATCGAGACTGGACATCGATAATGCGGAATAGGCTAGTATTGCACTTGTGCGCGTTGTGAGGGCACAACGACATAGTTCTCATATATATAAGTATCGGATACTTATGCAAGTGCGATATGAGGTCGTGTTTCACCGATGGTACGGGAAACAGCTTCGCTCTGGATAGACCCCTCGGAATCCCATTGGTATTATGACTATGTGTCTATGGGAGGCCGAAATCAAGGTAGGTGTGTATAGTCTTAACCTGAGACTTACATCGCTAATACTTACACGATAATCGATAGACTTTGGTCTTGGTGTGCAGGGCTTTAACCGGTTCTGTGTACACCACTTCTGGGTTTATCAGAAAGTCGTAGTGTATTGGGTGTGATGTCGAGACGGAAGTATCACTTCAGTCATAGTGGAGATGATGTCACGCAGGATACGGTACTAGTGCTCTTGAGTGATGCGCATCCAATCGGGATATTGTGACCAGGTCATGAATATCCGATTATAGAGACTATGTTACCAGACATCCGACATGTGCTTCGGACGGGGCAGACACTTATCCAGCCCCAGCCCTAGCACGTGACTATCCGATACTGGACCGATATACACAATACAATGGTATACTACGCTTGATACAGATCTTAATATTCTTAGATGAATATGACCGGAGAATTTGGTAGACATCGTGCTTTGCTAGGAGCGACCTTGTCTCGTAAATCGGTAGAACGTAGTACTTGGTACGTACGTGATTCGGATACTCCGACGACCGTATTTACTGCCAACATATCCGGGGATCTCATGGGTCGCTTCCCAAAGATTCACCGATGACGTATGACTCGCACTTTTAATTAATCTGGGATTAATTAGATGAGAGAGAAAATTAATCTGGGATTAATTACGGAGATATTTTATCTGGGATAAAATATCATTTAAAGAGAGAGAACGATTAATTTGGAATTAATCGATTAATTAATATATTCGATATATTAAAGGAAATTGGATTTCGACGCGGAATTGAAATTAGATTTTAATTCGGGCGAACGAATTAATTTAGAATTAATTCGTTAGCGACGTGAATAGTGATTTCGCTAGGCGTAATCATTTAATTACGACGCAACGGAAAATTCGTTAATTTGGAATTAGCGAACCCGAGCCCGAGATTATTTGCGAGCGTATTCGCGTTTCGAATTCGAGTGCGGCACGCAAGTCAAATCAAGCGTCAAATCGCTAGTCGCATCAAGCGTCAAATCACTTGTCACTTTGAGTGATGTGACTTGACAAGATTGATTGATGTGATTGATGGTGATTGATGGAGGTGTTGAAGCATTTAAATGCTTGACCTTTTCCAAATGAAAAGTGATATATGGTTTATTATTTTGGAAATTAAATACACATATACATTGCTTTTCAACAACTCTCTCTCTCTCACGTATTATAATTTGTGGAGCAAATTGCTCACGTTTTTAAGCAACAAATTGCTTTCTCTCTCACCCCTTAGAGGCAAATTTTGTTCTGTTCTTGGCATTCACTGCCGTGGAAATGGAGGGACAAAAGGGAAGCAAAGTGTGGTTTTGTGGCAAAACAAGAGTGCTAGCACACTCCGGGATCAATGCGAAGGTGATAGGGAAGTCCCCCAATGAGTCGGGAACCATTTCGGAAAGCTTGGAGCTTGATTTTGGTGACCAAAAACAGAATATGGAGGGCAGTGGGCTGCTACTCTGCGTGAGCAGTTCATGAAGGGCAGTGAGCTCGTTTTGTTGCCCAAATCGTCTCTCAACCGCTCGATGTAAGTATTCCGCAACTTCGTCGTTGTATTCACTTGTGATTCATGCTTGTATTTTGATCTTGGGACCCTTAGAAAACTCAGTAACGCCCTCATACGTCAAGGTTTTTCAGATATATAGCATTTCACAGTGATTAGTTTTTGGTAAACAGTTTTCAGAAAATCTTTTTTTTTCGAAACAGTTTTCAGAAACCAGAGTTTCAAAGTGGTTTTCATAATACAAGTTTTATAAAAAAGATTTCAGACAAAATTTTCAGAAATGGTTTCAGATTGTGTGATTTCAGAACTAAATGATTTTATTGCTGGCATTTAAAATTGTATAGTCCACTCACTTAATAGTACGACGATCTAACCCCCCCACTCCCAGTTTTCTATGGTTGCAAGTTTTTCGGGAAGACGGATACTGATGCAGTTACTAGGGTTGGAGTCCACCAGTTCGAGTCAGAAAGTGTGAGAGTCCAGTCCGGTCAAATAGAAGTCATAAGTTAGTTTCTGATTATGTGTCAGTCATTGTAAAGACATGTGTAATTATGTTTTCAGTAATTAAAGTTAGTTTGCGTTCAGTTGTTTATTTGGGCTATGAACCCATACTTATGATAAATAAATAGAGGAACAAGTAATAGTATTGTTATGATTTTTGAGTCAGAGGCTTATGGGGTTAGTACGGTCTATCCCATGCCGGTAACATCTCCCGGATCGGGGATGTTACAAAGATGGTATCAGAGCGTGGTCTAGGGAGTCAGTGACTGCAATGGGTAGAGTGCTGGGGTCTTGTATACATAGTATGTCCGAGATACTAATATGCAGGGCACTACCTTTCCAGTATCCGATCCTCTAGTACGTCCTCAAGATCCATAGACAGGTTCATAAGCTTTCCTAGATCATTCGAATAGTATTCCTTACGAGAATAATTATACTCTAGATCCAAGTTAGGAATCTTCTTGAAGATATTCGGTCTATTACCAGAAGTATAAACAAGCTACGAAACCATATGGTGAGATTTTAAGAAAAGTATCCAATGGAGTGGAAAGATGAGTTATAAGGAATAAAGAGAAGATGCATAGAAGCATAAAATAGCTAGAGACACAGGGAGTAAAGAGACAGAGAAGAATAGAAAAAAGTTTAAAGATATCCACCCAGAAAAGTAGAAAGGAGAGAGAAGCTAAAAGAAGAGTAAGGGAAGGATATGAATGCCTAAGTGATCAGAAGTAAGAAAGAGATACATAATCAGACTAGTACAGGAACCCATAGTAGCCAAGAGAATAGTAAAGCCCCAGCAAGTAACATAATTTCCTAGTAAATGTAATATTCTTTTTCTCATCAGAAAAGTTTCCTTCAAGCCAATTCAATAGCCACCGAGTGCTTTGTATAGATAGTAAGTTCCCCTAGTAGCAAGGAAAAAGCCAGCAAGATAACAGAAGTAGGAAATCAAGGTTAGTCTTGAGAGTCCCAATGGATCAAGATGCCAAAGAGGATTTAGAGAATTCCAGATCCCCAAACCAAGACCCAGATCCACAAGTAGGAAACAAGAATGGTTAGTTACCTTACCCCCAGTAATCCGATAGAGACAAGACCTTAAATTATCTAGTCTTTGAACCCTCCAGTGACACTAGAGAAAGAAGAAGCTGCCCTGACAGAGCCTACCTCATACCTACCTTACATGAGAAATAGACTCTACCAGGACACAGAGCACCAGAACAAGGATACCAAAACCCATTAGGAATATAAGATGGTTGCCCTAGCCCCTACCAGTATAGATATATGCAACTTTCAGGAGCTAATGACAGTTCATCATAAGGAATGCAAGCATTCAGAAGATGATCACCCAGAGAGAGATTAAGGAAGTTTTGGGGATATAAAGAAGAGAACCTAGCATAGCTTAAAGACCAAGACAAGTTAGCAAGAGGCTTGTAGTGCTAGTAGAAGTCCACCAGATAGATTAAACCTAATAGAACCTACAGATTAGCCCAAAGTCAGTAGAAATCCGTGGGAGTATACAAGAATAGACTCATAAGGTTGGAGGAATTTAGAAGTGATAAAAGTAGCAGTATAGATCATAGAACATAGTGCCATAGTTGAGATTTATAGAAATAATAGAGAATGAAGATCTAGGAAGCAGTTAGAAGAGCGAACCACCACTAGCCCCAGTAGTATGGCGTAGAGCCAAGAGGTAAAATATGAAGACAATAAGAAGGAAACAAAAGTGTCAAGAGGATTCAGTACGTATAGTGATATAAGAAATGAAGTTTGGAGACAGCAAGATAAGTGAAGACCTCAGAGTAATCGATAAAGGACAAGGGACCTTAAGATATGGAGTAGTCAACCAGATTCATGCAGACGAATGATGGTCCTTCCTTTCAGAAACCTTGATTCTAGAAAAGCGTACAAATATCTAATCTGACTATCATCAAGCTTAAGTGTTAAACAAAATGCGTATCCACAAATTCCTATAGAATGTATATGCTCATCGCTCAACTTACAGTCTAGAAAAAGGACCAGTAAAGAAGAGCAATTGACAGGTTAGGTGAATTACGAGATAGCTAGATAGCCAAATCGATGAGTTTAAAGAGACATAAACAAGCAACATGAGCTAAAATAGTTTGAAGTCACAATAAGTTGAGCTAGTCTAGAGGCCATCATTAAATTAAGGAGCCTTTAAAAAGGAAAAGACTTAGAAATACAAAGAAATTATGGAGAACGACTCTTAGGATTAAAGTGAGTAACTTATAAAGAGACCCATGGTAATGAGAATGAGAAATTAGATAAAGAATAATACCTGAACCCAAGAACTAATAAGAGATGCCTTAAGCAATCAAAGATGATGGAGTTTCCAGGGAAATAAAGATATAATGAATTCAAAGAACTAAGATGAGAAGGAAAAGACTAGGTAAAAAGTAATACCTGAACTGGAGATTTAGGAAAAAATGTCCGAAATAATCGAGATTGATAGAGTTTTCAGGAAAGTAAAGGTGTAAGGAGTTCAAGGATCTGAGACAAGAAGGAAACCTTGTAGTAGAGTTAATTTCTTAAGGAAGAATAACAAAGAGAGGTTAGTGGCATTCAGAGGGAGAAAGCAACGACTTCGGAAGATTTAATAATAGAGACTAAACAGAAAAGAGTGCAGAGATGGCGAGAAAGGTTTTAGAGACCATAAGTCTAGAAGGATTTTGCAGAAGAGATGGTGTTTATAATAGTTGAAAATGATCGAAAGTAAAGATTGAGAAGGCAAACCAAACACTTTTAGCAATAGTGCCCTAGCGTAAGGAGAGATATCGAATATATACATCCATGAGAGTTATAGGTTTATAGATGAGCAATATGTATTTAGATCATCATAATTAGAAAACCTCGGGATAAGCTCCCACCCTCCCAACCCTCGATGGACAGCAATCGTAGAAACGGATATTCAAGGTTACTTCAAGATAGTCCCATAAATAAGTGAAAGTATAGTAAAGGAAGATTAGAAGCATAAGACTTTCAGATGCAGTTTAAGAACGAAATAAAGTAAAGTAAGAGATAGTTCTGAGTAAAGAGTTAAGAAATAAGTGATAAGATGGAGTAGTACAGAAATAAAGTAGTAGTCAAGTAGCGGCTGAGATTCTAAGGAACCAAGATTTGATGAAATGGTGAGTATGTAAAGAAAAAGGATTTCTCAAAAAAGAAGACCGAGACATAGACCACGGGAGTTCTTTGTATAGCATAAGACAAAGTAGAAAGCAAGAAGAGTGCAAAGGAAAAAGTTTAGAAGTAAAGCTGCAGAGGTACAATGACAGTAGTAAAAAAAACCTAATAAGTAAAGACAAAGTGTGTAACTACAAGGTTTCGTAGTATCGAAATGCAGCCAAAGATCCCTTACGTGTTAGTTCACATTAACCATATAAAGTATTCAGACCTAGTCGAAGTTGATCAAACCACTACGGGTTTGGGACGACCTAAGGCACGTGTATGGGTGGTTTGGTAGATGTGCAGAATAGTACAGAATCGATGAGATAAGTTACTACAAAGTTATAATTAGCATATGGAGTGAATCCTTAAGGTATGATATGTGTACGTATATTTGGGTGATTACCCTTGACAGCACTAGACTTTGGAGAACAAGTCAGTGAGGAGCATCGAAATCAGACTTATAGTAGGAGTAAAAATAAGGATATGAAGAAAAGAATAGATTATATTCAGAACTAAATCGCCATTATCCCCGTCTTTAGCAACTGGTACAGTTTAAGAGAAGTGATGAAAACCTGCCTGGAGCAAATCCAGACAAACCCACAAGAGATTGTTATCCACGCAAATCCAGTGAACCACGCGGGAAAAAGCAGTGAAAACCCGTAAAGATTATTATGAGCGCCCAGGAAAGATAAGAGGTTTGGAGATTAGACATGTGAAGAAACAAAGCCACGAACCCCTAATTGCTTGAAACGCCAAAAGGACAACAACCACTTTGATAAGTTTTGAATGAGAATCCACCCTTCCATGGTACCATCACGGCCTCACCACCAATGCCCAAGAAATATAACGAGGTTGGAGATTAGAAACCCGGAAGAACAAAGCCTCACGAACCCCTAATTACTTGAACGCCACAAAGGATAGCAACCTTTTGATTACGTTTTAAGAGGGAATCCACCCTTCATGTGTTGGTTTCTATAATATGTCCCAAACAAAGATTAAGCATGTGAAATACTATAAAGAATATATATTTAAACATGAAGTATGGCGGAATCATACTTACAATGCCTTGTGATGAAGTAGAAGATCAAATGGTAGAAGCTCCAAGTGGTGGAGGATTCGGCCAAGAGGAGGAAGAAGACTTGAAGCTCCAAGCTTTTTATTCCAAGCTCTTTGATGGTTTCCCTATCACCTCTTTTGTGATCCTTGCTTGTGCTAGCAAAAATGGAGAAGTGGAAGATCAAATCTTCCTTTCCCTTGACAATGGTGTTCACGGCAATTTAGAGAGAAGAGAGAATTTTTTGTGTAAAGACTTGATTAATTAATTTTTGTATTACCAAAAATCAATTTATATTTATGTTATAATTATTTAATTAATAATAAATCTATGACATAAACCATGCCCATGGCTTAGAGTGTCAAACACTCAAACTCCATGCAAAGCCTTTGAGTGAAATGCACACTATCACCATGCAATGCCTTAGAGTGTTTTGTACACTATTAACATGCAATGCCATATCAATGACAAGTGTCATGTGGGCCCCACACAGTTTCCCAATGAAAGTGGGCCCACGTCCACTCTCATCGCGTTCGGGTTCGATATTTACCCGAAATACCGAGCTAGCGTCGCGACGTTAATTAAATCGGATTTAAATAAATAATCGCTCCTAGCGAAATTATTATTTACGTCGCTTACGAATTAATTCTAAATTAACTCGTACGCCCGAATTAAAATCTAATTTTAATTTCGCGTCGAAATCGAATTTCGATTATTATATCGAATATAATAATTTTGTCGATTAATTCCAAATTAATCGTTCTCTCTCTAAACTAGGCACTTTATCCGAGATAAAGTTTCTCCGTATTAATCCAAGATTAATTAAGTCCGAATCAAATATCATAGGTGAATCTTCAGGAAGCGACCCAAGAGATCTCCGGATATTTTGGCAGTAAATCCGGTCGTCGGATAATCCGAACACGTACGTACCTCGTACTACGTCTATACCTATACCGATTCACAAGACAAGGTTGGCTTCTAGCAAAGCGCCATGCCTACCCAATTCTCCAGAAATATTCTTATAGGAATATAAGATCTGTATCAGCGTAGTATACCGTAGTATTGCGTACATCGATCCAGTATCGGATGATCACATGCTAGGCCTGGGGCTGGAGATGTGTCTGCCGCCCCGTACGAAACATATATCGGACATCAAGCAACTAGTCTCTTTAAATCGGACAATCCTGACCTTGTCATATTGTCCCGACGGTTGCAACCTTTTATAGAGTACTAGTTCTGTGTCCTGCGTGATCATCACCTCCATATGTCTGAAGCGATACTTCCATCTTGACATCACATCCAGTACACTACGATTCTCGATAAACCCAGAAGAGGTGTACACAGAAACGGTTAAGGTCCCCAACCACCAAAACTAAAGTTTACCGATTGTCGCAAGTACTAGCGATGTAAGTCTCAGGTTAAGACCATATACACCTACCCTGATGCGGCCTCCCATAGACACGCAGACATACTACCAATGGGATTCCGCGGGGTCTATCCAGAGCGAAGCTGTTTTCCGTACCATCGGTAAAACACAACCTCCTATCGCACTTGCATAAGTATCCAATACTTAAATATATGAGAACTATGCCGTTGTGCCCTCACAACGTGCACAAGCGCAATACTAGTCTATTCCGCATTATCGATGTCCGATCTCGATAATACTACGACTAGGGATATTTAATGATTAAACCTTTATGGATTGATACTGTCTCATATCATCTCAATCCGGTACTAATCATCATATGGACTTTCGCCATTTATAAGTCAAAGTAAATAAATTTACAAAACGGCAAAAGGCAATTCATTATCACATAGTTAATTTTGTACAATAATACAATATCATTTACAAACAGTGACGCTATGGGACATAATGTCTAACAATCTCCCACTTGGCCTATAGCCAGTCACTCAGGCATCTAATACCCGAACTATGTATGTGTCGTTCAAAAACTTGCTGAAGAACAGCCTTCGTCAGCGGATCTGCAATGTTATCATCTGATGTGACCTTCTCGACCTTTACATCGCCACGATGTATAATCTCTCGAATCAGATGGTAACGTCGAAGAACATGCTTGGACCGTTGATGAGACCTTGGTTCCTTAGCCTGCGCTATAGCCCCGTTATTGTCACAATACAATGGAACGGGCTCAGCTGCTAACGGAACTACTCCTAATCCGATTAGGAACTTTCGGATCCAAACTGCCTCCTTTGCTGCTTCAGATGCAGCGATGTACTCCGCTTCTGTTGTTGAATCGGCAACAGTATCTTGCTTGGAAGATTTCCAGCTCACTGCTTCCGTTATTCAAGCAAAAAATGTACCCGGATTGCGACTTGTAGTCATCCTTGTCGGTTTGGAAACTTGCATCGGTATACCCAGATACCGCAAGTTCTCCACCTCCATAAATTAAGAAAGCATCCTTAGTTCGTTTAAGATACTTAAGGATATTCTTAACTGCTATCCAGTGACCTTCACCTGGATCGGCCTGATGAGCGACTGCACATGCTCAAAGCATATGAGACATCAGGTCGTGTACATATCATGGCATACATGATCGATCCGACTGCCGAGGCGAACGGTATCCGACTCATGTGGTCTCTCTCTTCCTGAGTCTTAGGACACATGTCCTTAGACAGAGAGGTACCATCGTACCATTGGAAGGAACCAATCCCCTCTTGGATTGTTCCATGTTGAATCTCTTCAACACTTTATCAATGTATGTACTCTGGGAGAGTCCAAGCAGCTTTCTAGATCTATCCCTGTAGATCTTTATTCCAAGAATAAAGGCTGCTTCTCCCAGATCTTTCATGGAGAATTTTAATGAAAGCCAAGCTTTCACCGACGTTAGCATGGGAATGTCATTGCCTATAAGCAATACGTCGTCGACATAAAGGACAATAAAAGTAAGTGCTCTCCCACTAACCTTCTTGTATACACAAGGGTCATCTGCGTTTTGCACGAAATCATATTCCTTTATGATCTCATCAAAACGCTGATTCCATGACCGTGATGCTTGCTTCAATCCATAAATGGATCGATTTAACTTACAAACCTTGTTTGCAAGTCTAGGTACGATAAAAACCGTCAGGCTGTTGCATATAAACATCCTCCAAAAGGTTTCCGTTAAGGAAAGCGGTTTTAACGTCCATCTGCCATATCTCGAAGTCGAAATATGCAGCTATTGCAAGCATTATCCGAATGGATTTAATCATGGCAACGGGTGAGAAGGTTTCGTTCAAATGCCAATTGACACTTGACGATACCCCTTTGCTACAAGCCTAGCCTTGTACGTTTGTACGTTGCCATCCATGTCGGTCTTCTTCTTGAAGATCCATCTGCATCCAATAGGCTTTACGCCTTCTGGTGCATCAACCAGTGTCCAAACTTGGTTGGCGTATATGGAATCCATCTCGGACTTCATGGCCTCTTGCCATAAAGCGGAATCGATATTTTATCGCTTCCTCCTACGTAGCCGGCTTATTATCCTCAATAAGATTAATATCTATATGAGGTGAGATCAGGAACCCATACCTCTCAGGTACTGTTCTGACTCTCTCCGACCTACGCGGTCCTTGTGTATGTGAAGTTTGTGGTACAGACTCATCCCGGACGGTCTGTTCTTGTTCCGTCGTTGATTCATTGCCAGGAACAGTATCACCACGATCTTCATCGAGTTCTACTTTCCTCCTCCACTTACCACTGCATTTAGGAATTCCTTCTCAAGGAAAACCGCATGTAGAGCAACAAATACTTTGTTCTCTAGTGGGTAATAGAAGTAATATCCTTTGGGTTCCCTAGGATATCCAACGAAAAGGCATTTATCAGATTTGGGTTCAAGTTTGGTACCTTCCAAACGTTTAACATATGCCCAGCATCCCCAAATCTTCAGGAAAGAGAAACCTGTTTCCTCCTTCCTGTCCATATCTCATATGGAGTCTGTTCAACAGACTTCGACGGTACCTTATTCAAAATAAGTATAGCACTGTTTAATGCGTATCCCCAGAAGGATATTGGTAGCTCAGTGCGACTCATCATTGACCTCACCATGTCCAACAAGGTGCGGTTTCTCCGTTCGGACACACCATTTAATTGCGGTGTTCCAAGAGGAGTCCACTGTGAAAGAATACCATATTCTTTCAAGTAATCTTGAAACTCACAACTTAAGTATTTCCCACCACGGTCTGACCGTAATGTCTTAATACTCTTCCCTGTTTGTTCTCTCTCACTTCGTGTCGAAACTCTTTGAATTTCTCAAAAGTTTCCGACTTGTGTCTCATGAAGATACACATAACCGTAACGAGATGCATCATCTGTAAAGGTTACGAAGTAGTGAAATCCACCTCTAGCCTGGCTAGACATGGGCCCGCATACATCAGTATGAACTAGAGCCAACAGTTCTGTGGCACGTTCACCTTTACCGCTAAAAGGTGATTTAGGCATTTTGCCTAAAAGACAAGATTCGCAGACGTCATATGAATTGGGATCAAATTCGTCCAAGTACCCACTCTTCGAGAGTGTGGATATGCGAGTCTTGTTGATGTGTCCTAGACGACAATGCCATATATAAGCTTCATCTTTTAGATTACTCTTTTTGAGCCTTTTGTTTATCATTTTAGGAGATTCATTTATATTCAAAATATAAACCGTTATTTGCAACAGCTGTGCAAATTTCTGTATCATTCAGATATAAATAACACCCAGTGTTTCTGAATACAAAAGTGTAACCCTGCTGGGTTAACAAGGATACAGATATATATTCCTAGTTAAACTAGGTACAAAATAACAGTTCATAAGTTTGAGTACATGCCCCGAGGGCAGTTCTAAAACAAAAGTCCCTACGGCCAAAACAGCAACAGGTGTTCCGTTTCCGACCCGTAGATCCATCTCCCCTGACGCCAGCACCCTGCTATCATGCAGATCCTGCACATCAGTACAAATATGAGCCACACAACCAGAATCAAAAATCCAATTTTTAAAACTAGAAGTATTCATATTTATCTCAATGACAAACATACCAGAGGCGATAGCCTTGCTAGCCTTGATATCCTCCCTCTGCCCATTGCCCATTCGGCAGTCACGTTTCCAGTGACCCCTCTTGCCGCAGTTTAGGCAGATGTCGCGAGATTTGTCCTTTGGCTTCCTAGAAGCCACTGTCAACTTGCCTTTGCCCTTCTTCTTGAAACTTTTCTTTCTCGCACCTCCAATTGCCTTGGGCCCGGCCCTTGGCGCATGAGAGGTCGATGCATAATGCGCCTCGCGCTTGCTCCCCTTTAGGAGTTCCTTTTCGGACTCCTTCAGTACGGACAACACTCTCCGAGAGTGTCGTCAGTATCCATCAACTTGTAGTTGATGATGATTTGTTTCCAAGTATCGGGCAGCGATTGTAATATCATATCAATCGTCAGCTCTGCCTCCAAGACAATGCCCATATTGGCTAACTCATCAATGTCAGCGATCATTTGAGTCCCGTGGGCCTCAACTGATGCGCCGTCTGTCATCCGGGAGCGGAAGAGTTTCTTACTAGCTCGTACCTCTTCATCCGCTTGTTAGTGCGGTGAAGATCACGCAATCTTGCCATCATGTTATAGGGATCCAAGTCCCTATTTGGGCGTCTGAAATGCTGAGTCATTGCAGCTAGCATAATTGACTGAGCTTGGTCACAATCATCACTATGAGTTCTCCATAACTCTAGCTCCAGTGGCTCAGTGGGTTTAGGCGGGAGAGGCCTCTGAATAGTATACAGTACCCTCTCAGCCCCAAGCACAATCTTGAGGTTCATTTCCCAGTCGGCAAAGTTTGTCCCTTTGAAGACATTATCGCCCATGATTATGTCGCGGATATTACCTTTGCCAGTCATCTTGACGACTATAGTCCAACTATAAAGTCAACGATGTTATGGGTACAGTCAAACTGTTACAAGTAAAATAACAATATATTAGTCCAACTAAAAAAATATTGACGAAATAATTTTGAAAGACGTGTAAGGCTAATTATCTGAACGAAATTGCAAATTCAATAATAGCCTCCCACTATTTTCTTCAAGTCTCCAACCCTCTGTAGAGAACTCGGGAAATCGCATTTCCTAGCGGGCTAGGATCCCGTTAAATAACACACAACCTTGACTTTGCCAACAAGTTGTATGATATTTAACTAGGTAGATCTCGAAGATCAATTGGATCCCATCCAATTCCTAGATCCGGTAGGGTGGACATCCAAGTCCGAAACATAATATCTAATACATATGTCAATGTATCTAATACATTTTCCTAACCATTTCCTCTGAATCAACTAAGCCTTGGCTTTGGCACAACAAACCTAATGATTCCAGTTAAGCGGGACCCATTGACAAGGAAAATTTCGTAATCAATGTCGATGGACAAGAAGTGATCTTGACTTTGGCCAACAAAAATCACAACTTGGACAGGACACCGATGTGGAACAAAATTCTCATGATTCAAACACATCCTCAATTGACAAAGGTCTTGACTTTGGCCAACAAACCAATGCCAATTTCGGATCTTGAGAAAGAATCATTCAACGGAAGGAAAATCTCTTAATATTGTTTGAGGGATTTTTGCGTAATTGGCAAACCAATTAATTTATCTTTGTTAGGTCTCATCATCATACACCCTTAGCATGCTTCTAAAACATCATAAAGCGCGTAAAGTAAAATAATAGTGATATGCGGATGGATATATAACAACTTGTTCCTAGAACAAATCACTCCCTTTCCTCTCCCCGTTAGCACTATTCTACTTCTACCCAATTACATAATACAATAAGAGAAACCTCATTTACATTGAGGGGAATTAGGTGAGAAGAGAATACAAAGAGATAAAGAGATAAGGCTGGACACGCAGGTCCAATTTATAAATTCCAAATTTACAATAATTTCTAAAATTACCCTTTCCCTTCTAATATCCATCCGATATACACTATTCATTCATCACATACATATATATTCAAACAAGACATGCTTTTACAACAACAATCTAATCCAATCCAATAATTAGTCTTTGTTTAAGTGATCATCCAATGTTCAAACAACGGTTTGATTTTTGCGCGAGTCCAACTCTATTGAGAATAAGTACATAAGGTACGAATTCGCGAATTATATCGAACTACTTATTAAATCTGATTCAATACGTATTCAATACTAATTCATTCATTTTATTCCAAATTAAATGTTTACACTTTTAATGTGCTTTAAAGACTTAGATTCTAAATCTAATCTTATTGGCCTCAAAGCCCAACTAACATCCAATGTTGAATTTAATTCAAGTCAAATGGACTTAGAATTGATTTATTAAGGCTTGGGCTTTGGTCAATGTGGGTCAAACCCAATTACCAAGCCCAAATAAGGAATCACCCTTAAGTGCCATAAAACCAATTTTAAGCCCATAAGGCCCAATTAAATTATTAAAGCCCATTAATTAAATTTTAATATTCCAAACATTAAAGTCCAATTAATTAAAGTGTATACCAAGATTAATACATTAAATCAAATATTTCAAAAATACCCATTTAATTTATTAATCATGTATTTTGCAAAATAAATGTCCAACATTAATTTTATCAAAAATCAACTCCATTTCATGTCCTTGTTGATTCGGCCAAGGTGAGTTTTTGTGTATCGATTTGTATTTCAATCCGATTGAATTACTAATCTACGTCCCATACACGTTCTAAGTCATCCAATGATCTTATACACAAAAAATATCAAACCACTCCAAGTAGTAATACATTCGGCCAGGCATGGATTTGGGGAAAAATCATCCAATGCATTTTTCATGAAATTGATTCCATATAACATCATGTTATACACATGCAAGCATACTTATTAATCAAATTTCATAGAACATGCTTATATCATCATTTCATCATGCCATTCGGCCAAGGTAAATATATTGGGGAAAAATCATCCAATGCATTTTTCATAAAATTGATTCCATGTAATATCATGTTTATACACATGCAAGCATACTTATTCATCAAATTTCATAAGAACATGCTTCAATCAATTTATCACACCCATTCCACATTCGGCCAAGGTAGAAATTTTGGGAAAAATCATCCAATGCATTTTTCATAAAATTGATTTCATATAATGTCATTTAACATACATATAAGCATACTCATTCATCAAATTTCACAAGAACATGCTTCAATCAATTTTACCCAAATTTTAACCTAAAGTATTTCATGCTTAAACCTAGCTCTGATACCATTGTTGGTTTCTATAATATGTCCCAAACAAAGATTAAGCATGTGAAATACTATAAAGAATATATATTTAAACATGAAGTATGGCGGAATCATACTTACAATGCCTTGTGATGAAGTAGAAGATCAAATGGTAGAAGCTCCAAGTGGTGGAGGATTCGGCCAAGAGGAGGAAGAAGACTTGAAGCTCCAAGCTTTTGTATTCCAAGCTCTTTGATGGTTTTCCTATATCACCTCTTTTGATCCCTTGCTTGTGCTAGCAAAAATGGAGAAGTGGAAGATCAAATCTTCCTTGCCCTTGACAATGGTGTTCACGGCAATTTGAGAGAGAAGAGAGAATTTTTGTGTAAAGACTTGATTAATAATTTTTGTATTACCAAAAATCAATTTATATTTATGTTATAATTTATTAAATTAATAATAAATCTATGACATAAACCATGCAATGGCTTAGAGTGTCAAACACTCAAACTCCATGCAAAGCCTTTGAGTGAAATGCACACTATCACCATGCAATGCCTTAGAGTGTTTTGTACACTATTAACATGCAATGCCATATCAATGACAAGTGTCATGTGGGCCCCACACAGTTTCCCAATGAAAGTGGGCCACGTCCACTCTCCACGTTCGCGGGTTCGGTTCGATATTTCCGAAATACCGAGCTAGCGTCGCGACGTTAATTAAATCGGATTTAAATAAATAATCGCTCCTAGCGAAATTATTATTTACGTCGCTTACGAATTAATTCTAAATTAACTCGTACGCGCCCGAATTAAAATCTAATTTTAATTCGCGTCGAAATCGAATTTCGATTATTATATCGAATATAATAATTTGGTCGATTAATTCCAAATTAATCGTTCTCTCTCTAAACTAGGCACTTTATCCGAGATAAAGTTTCTCCGTAATTAATCCAAGATTAATTAAGTCCGAATCAAATATCATAGGTGAATCTTCAGGAAGCGACCCAAGAGATCTCCGGATATTTTGGCAGTAAATCTCCGGTCGTCGGATAATCCGAACACGTACGTACCTCGTACTACGTCTATACCGATTCACAAGACAAGGTTGGCTTCTAGCAAAGCGCCATGCCTACCCAATTCTCCAGAAATATTCTTATAGGAATATAAGATCTGTATCAAGCGTAGTATACCGTAGTATTGCGTACATCGATCCAGTATCGGATGATCACATGCTAGGCCTGGGGCTGGAGATGTGTCTGCCCCGTACGAAACATATATCGGACATCAAGCAACTAGTCTCTTTAAATCGGACAATCCTGACCTTGTCATATTGTCCCGACGGTTGCAACCTTTTATAGAGTACTAGTTCTGTGTCCTGCGTGATCATCACCTCCATATGTCTGAAGCGATACTTCCATCTTGACATCACATCCAGTACACTACTAGATTCTCGATAAACCCAGAAGAGGTGTACACAGAACCGGTTAAGGTCCCCAACCACCAAAACTAAAGTTTACCGATTGTCGCAAGTACTAGCGATGTAAGTCTCAGGTTAAGACCATATACACCTACCCTGATGGGGCCCCTCCATAGACACGCAGACATACTACCAATGGGATTCCGCGGGGTCTATCCAGAGCGAAGCGTTGTTTCCGTACCATCGGTAAAACACAACCTCCTCCTATCGCACTTGCATAAGTATCCAATACTTAAATATATGAGAACTATGCCGTTGTGCCCTCACAACGTGCACAAGCGCAATACTAGTCTATTCCGCATTATCGATGTCCGATCTCGATAATACTACGACTAGGGATATTTAATGATTAAACCTTTATGGATTGATACTGTCTCATATCATCTCAATCCGGTACTAATCATATGGACTTTCGCCATTTATAAGTCAAAGTAAATAAATTTACAAAACGGCAAAAGGCAATTCATTATCACATAGTTAATTTGTACAATAATACAATATCATTTACAAACAGTGACGCTATGGGACATAATGTCTAACACCATGGTTATCCATCACGGCCTCACCACCAATGTGCCCAGAAAGCATAACGAGGTTTGGAGATTAGAAACCCGTGAAGAACAAAGCCTCACGAACCCCCCAATTACTTGAACGCCACAAATGACAACAACCATTTTGATACATTTTTGAAGAGAATCCACCCTTCCATGGTTAGCCATCACGACCTCACCACCAATGTGTCTGACGACAATATTAATTTTTTTTTGGTTAAAACATTCATCCATTTTATTAATGAAAAGCTTGTTTAAATAGTATAATGGAAACCCTAATTGTAATATGTTAAAAAACCAGAAATAACCCTAGGTAATTATCCTTATTACAAATAAAATCTTAGGCCCCTAACATTTGGCCCACTCTAGAATAAACACCAATATTAAAACCTAGGGCCCCTAACAGTTGGCCCACTCTAAAATAAACACTATCATTACCCCTCTATGAGGCTTTCTCTTGTATATTTTCGACCCCTTCATTGCCAAATAACTTGAATAGATTATTAGGCTTCATCCTTGGATGCTTGGATCCATACTTCGAGGCTTGTTTTCTTGATGCTTCATGTATCATATCATTCTCCCCTTCTTTAAGAAGATTCATCATCGAATCTTTAAGGTCAATCTGTAATGTCAAAACACTTTATCTCAAACCAAATTTGATTTGTCTTTCCGTTCCTTTTTTTAGTCATGTTTCTAGGCTTTGTTCTTCACGGGTTTCTAATCTTCAAATCTCTTTATACTTTCCTGGGCGCTCATAACAAGCTTTTATGAGTTTCACAGGCTTTATTCATGCGGGGTTCACATGAGTTGCGTGGATAACCAATCTTTTGTGGGTGTTGCTTGGCTTTGCTCCATGCATATTTTTCATCAGTTGGTATTCAGAGCTTTGGTTGCAGAGCAGGTTATATCTTATAGTTTGTGTCTTTTTAATTTTTTTTTTTCTTTTTTTTCTTTTTTTTATGATTTTTTTTCCTTTCTTTGAGTAATGTTTTTTTTGTTAATTTTTTTTCTTTTCTTTTAGTCATGTTTCTGTTAATTTTTTTTCTTTTCTTTGAGTCTTGTTTCTGTGTAATTTTTTTTCTTTTCTTTGATTCGTATTTCTCTTAATTTTTCTTTTCTTTTCTTTGAGTCCTGTTTCTGTTAATTTTTTTTCTTTCTTTAAGTCTTGTTTCTGTTTATTTTTTTCTTGAGTCTTGTTTTTGTTAATTTTTTTCTCTTTCTCTTTCTTTTCTTCATTCGTCAGTGCATGTGTTGGATTCAAAAATTTCAAAACAAAAATGAAAAAACAAAAAAAAACGTGGGATGTGGAAAAAAAAACCACAACTCATGTGCCTAAAAAAAGGAACAGAAATCAAATCAAATTTGGTTAGAGATAAAGTGTTTGGACATTACAGATTGACCTTAAAGATTCGAGGACGAATCTTCTTAAAGAAGGGGAGAATGATATGATAAGGGAGCATCAAGAAAACAATCCTCGAAGTATTGATCCAAGCATCTAAGGATGAAGCCTAATAATCCATTCAAGTTATTTGGCAATGAAGGGGTTGAAAATATACAAGCGAAAACCTCATAGAGGGGTTAATGATATTGTTTTTTTTAGAGTGGGCCAACTGTTAGGGGCCCTAGGTTTTAATATTATGTTTATTCTAGATTGGGCCAGATGTTGGGAGCCCGAGATTTTATTGTAAAAAGAATTATTACCTAGGGTTATTTCTAGTTTTTTAACATATTACAATTAGGATTTCCATTGTACTATTTAAACAAGCTTTTCATTAATAAAATGGATGAATGTTTTAACCAAAAAAATTAATATTGCCGTTAGACACATTAGTGGTCAGGCCCTGATGGCTAACCATGGAAGGGTGAATTCTCTTCAAAAAACTTATCAAAGAGGTTGTTGTCCTTTGTGGCGTTTCAAGCAATTAGGGGTTCGTGAGGCTTTGTTCTTCACGGGTTTTCTAATCTCCAAACCTCGTTATGCTTTCCAGGGCGCTTATAACAATCTTTTGTGGGTTTCACGGGCTTTATTCCCTTTTGGTTCACAGGAGTTGCGTGGATAACAATCTCTTGTGGGTTTTTCTGGCTTTGCTCTCTAGGTAGGTTTCATCAAGAAGTGTGCATACAGTTCAGCTCCCAGCGAAATTACCATACCCAACTTTCTTAGTACAAACCCATTAGGTGAACAATAATAGAGGGCAAAGGTACCTAAGGAGTCAGACCCTGCATTAGAAAGTCCTAAAGTTATACATATAAGCAGAGACAAGAAATTATAGAGAGGAACCGGTAAGCAGCCTAGTATAAAAATATGTACGTATGTACCTTCCAGGGTCAAAGCCAAAGTAAAAGAGCCCAGTTACAAGAAAGTGCAAATACCTACCGAGATAAAAGATCCGTCAGTACAGGTGCAAAAGCGTAGCCCAATAGTGGTGCAGAATAAGTTAAGAGGGCGTTTAGTTCTTAGCAAGGAGACTCTTAGAATATGTCTTCTCGTAGATTAGAAATAATGAGTCTAATCAGTCAAAAATGGAAGGAGTGGACGTAAACCACGAACCTAGTACCCTTCGGAATTAATATCTCAAGTAAGAAATGAGCTGGAGTAAATAAAGTATAACGAAAAAGTCTAAGAGTAAGATTTCTTGATACACCATAAGAGTTGAGACATGGCCGTTGAGTAATGTAATGAGCAGGAAGTTATGAAAACAGGACGATGAGTCCCCTCTTGATCTAAAGTCAAAAGTACCAAGCATGAAACAGAAGCCAAGATAAAGGAAAGACTGAGACAAGCGTGAGTTAGTTTACTAAAAAGTAAGAGTTCTGGCAGGTAAAGCAAGATGGTTTCGAATATGAAGTCAGTAAAGGCTGATAGTCTGGAGCAAGGCCGTGAACCCGGGGGTCTGTGGTTAGATCCCAAGTTTAAAAAAAAGATTCGAGGACGAATCCTATTTAAAGAGGGGAGAATTTATAACGACCGATAGTTTTTACTACTGTATACAACTGTACTGTTACGAAAGGGACGAATGCACATAAAATAAATTATATTGAGACTCAAATATACTCATGGAATGACTTTGGGGACAATCGATAAATTCCTCAAAGTCCCGGGACGAGACTATACAGTATTCCCCTTTGGATAACCTGTGGTATTTGGGGTGTAACTTTTTCATATAAACACAGATTTTTATGAATTTTATATCGTCAGAAATCTGAGATTGAGACCTACAACTTCCGCTTTGAATATTTTTCCAAAATCTGATTAGAAATAGGTCAAAACTGCAAGTCAAAATTCGGATGAATAGTGATTCGGGGTCAAATGCAAAATCAAATCTCAATTTTCTACAAACTTCTACACTTTTCCCCAACCTTCCAAATATCATACAACCCCCAATATTAAAGGGCTCACTATTCACTAATCATAAAATTTTGGAAAAAAAAAAAAGAAAAGAAAGACAAGAGAGAAGAAAGAGTAAAGAAGAAGAAGAAGAAGAATAGAGGAAAAGAAGAAGAAGAGGAAGAAAATAAATAGAGAAAAGCTTGGCAACCTTGGGAGACTTGGAAGGTGAAGGAAACAACAATGAAATGAGGTAATGGCCTTTGACCCAAATTTTGGATTATGGATTTTGATGATTAAATAATACATAATGATAGAAGCATATTAGAAATTGCTTT
This sequence comes from Zanthoxylum bungeanum, assembly GCA_019454045.1. NCBI lineage: Eukaryota > Viridiplantae > Streptophyta > Magnoliopsida > Sapindales > Rutaceae > Zanthoxylum > Zanthoxylum bungeanum. The sequence goes on along the minus strand of SKCR01034233.1, from coordinate 18,190 downwards.
AGTAGCATGAAATGTGTGGGAATTGAGTGGAATCCCTAATTTTGGCTTAGTTAAGAATATGAGATTAAAGTGATGAAATGTATTAAAGTGATGAAATGGGTTTAATCTTATGGATTATATGGGATAATTGGAAGTTGATTTGATTAATAATGATTTAGTTTAGGTTAGAATTAGGGTATATGTGGTGTATTGAAACAATGGTTTTTAGTATGGGAATTTTAGGTTTGAGTATTTGGGTGAATTGAAAGTTGGAGAAGAAAAACAGAAAACACGGGAACTGCGTAGCTTCACGACGCTGGAGGTTTTGGCGTCGCGATGCGAAAGAGTAAAATTTGGGCATGCTTCAGGTTCATGCGCGTCGTGACGCACCCTGACCTGCATCGCGACGCGAGTTCAAAATGTGGCCCAAATCAGTCTTAAGCCATCCCTGTTCCTTTCTAGCATTCTTGAGGCTGCCTTACAGGTCTCGTATCAGTTCGTAGGTATACCTTACACCGAGATATAAGCACGATAAGCCTTATAGATAAGATATGTTGATACATTAATCAGCTTAGTTAAATTTCGATATTCATTCTTACAACTCGCATGCTAATTAAGTTCCCGATCATAGATTATCCACAAGAACCGCAATCTCATTCGACAAGGGATCCAGTGCCAGCGAGATTCCAAAACAATGAGTGGACACTCTTCTTTTAACTGACTTTTTATTATTTATTTTTTTTTCAGACTTACATTTTTACGCTTTAGGGCGTTAGAAGATTTTTTTACAGTTATTTCATACAAAGTTATGGTTGAAGTTTTAATTTGAGAAAGAAATCCTTTCGGAAAATGTTTCTTACACTTTTCAGATACAAATCATGGTTTTATGATTTCGGGGCATGAGGGAAAAATTACCCCAGTATGTAACTTGACACAGTTGGAATTGACGGACAGAGACATGTGCACATGTAGAGGACTGAGGGGACGACGATATGTAACGCCCTCAGATCCTAGAGCAGGGCTAGGGAGACGGTGATACGTAACGCCCCTAGACCCTAGTTTCAGTTCTGGTGGGTGGTAGCATAGATCCGCACCCCCAGTTCTAGTTTTGTGGCTCAGAAGGTGATACGTAACGCCCAAGACCACCAGTTTCAGAGACAATAGTGGCATGCTTTGGAGGGACGGCGATACGTAATGCCTCCAAGTCAGGATTGCACTGCTGGCTACATTAGGCGTATGGGGGGGGACGACGATACGTAAGGCCCTCATACGTCAGGTTTTTCATACAGAGCAGTTTACATTGATTAGATTTTCGGTAAACAGTTTTTCAGAAAATCAGATTTCGAAACAGTTTTTCAAAAACCAGAGTTTCAAAAGTAGTTTTCATAGAGACAAGTTTATAAAAGAGATTTCAGACGAAATTTTCAGACGAAATTTCAGAAAGAGAGTTTCAGATTGATTTCAGAACTAAATGATTTTATTGCTGCATTTAAATTTATAGTCCACTCACTTAGATCGTACGACGATCTAACCCCCATCACTCTCAGTTTTCTATGGTTGCAAGTTTTCTTGGAGGACGAGCTCGGGAAGACTGATATTGATGCAGTCACTAGGGTTGGAGTCCACCAGTTCGTGTCAGAAATGTGAGAGTCCAGGCAAGTCAATAGAAGTAATAAGTTAGTTCCTGATTATGTGTCAGTCACTGTAAAGACATGTGTAATTATGTTTTCAGTAATTAAAGTTAGTTTGCATGTTCAGTTGTTAATTTGGGCTATGGACCCATACTTATGATAAATAATAGAGGAATGAGTAATATATGTTATAATTTTTGAGTCAGAGGCTTATGGGGTTAGTACGTCTATCCCCTGCCGGTAACATCTCCCGGATCGGGGATGTTACAACTCTTCACCACCATCAGGATGAAATTAGCTACTCATGATTTGAAGAAAAACATGCATAATTTATTACCGAAAGAAAAAGAAATTACAAGAAAGCTTAAACAAATAAAACACACAAGATACTCTCTCTCCCAAATTCTACAAGAGAATTTTGAAAGAAAGCATGAAGCTAATAAGAGGTGATCACCTCTATTTATAGTATAAGTTCTCATCTCTCAATTATTCATTAACAACTTTCCAATTCAAATACAAACAACAAACTTTAAACTAAATTATTTTTTCTTTTTCCTTTTTTGACTTTTTTCTGATTTTTCTTGATCATGTAACAAACATTTGTCACAATCCACTTAAAGTGAATTGTGAAAATTTATTTATTTATTATTTATTTATTTATTTATATTTTATTTTCTATAAAATTAAAATTACATGCAATACATATTACCTCTTCATCTATTTCGACCTTGAAAACCTCAGAATTAGAAAATCTTATAAACTTCAAAGTTGTAGATCTATGAGTCTTCTTCATCTGAAACTTGAATCACCTTAATTTGATATCAGAGTAAAATATTATGGCTAATAAATGAAACTTGCGCAAAACGAGAATTTCCAAAATTGAACACTGTCAGAACGCCATTCCTAGTTTCCGACCTCCAAAATCCAAATGTCAAGTGCGTTTTTTCTAGTTATGCATCCAAATTATTATTTCACCTTCTCACGAAATAAAAATAACAATAAAATTATATAATAGATAAATATAATCACAAATGTGTTAAATTAAGAGGATCAATGAAACTACAAGTGTAAAATGATTAATTTTTTCTTTTAATAAATATGCACTTTTTATTGTTCATCAATTTATTCTTCGAATTCTTTATATTTTTCTTGGGTAGCTTCATATTGTTCTTGAGTATTTAGGTAGTATGATTTATTAGGGCTTGGTAGTGTAGGCAAACTTGTGTTTGTGGATTTAAGTTTGTTGAATCCTTAGGACGTACAGATTGAAGTGCTTTAGTCGTTTATAGTAAATGATATTGTTGTCTGAAACCATGTTGATTAAGAGTGGTGTGGGATCGAGTGATACTCATTTAGAGATATATATTGAGTCCCCTATTAGGGTTTCTAGTTCTTCATCTCAGTTTGCTGGGAATGAAGGGGAACTTTAGTGGTCAAGTAGGTATTCGCAGAGGTTGGGATGTTGGTGGTAGTAGGGCCACCGATTGGGGTGCCAAAAGATGTAGTACCACTTATGATCTTTCCAGCTGCTGGGAGTCTAGTGGGACCCCAAGTATGAGTGAACCCACTAAAATCCTCCCAAAGGACCCTGCTAGTCGTGTGACCCAGCAGATGATGAGGGAAATGAAGTTGGTTTATAGATTCCATCGGTCAGTTGCAGTGAGGTTGGATGTGTTAAATGAGAGGAATGATTATAATGTCCCCGGGTGGATTGGGTTTTACGAAAGACTATTTGAGGAAGGGTTTAGGTTCCCAGTACCTAGATTAGTTAATGAGGTATTGGAGCACTATGGGGTGGCTTCCTCTCAACTGATGCCCAACACTTGGACGATTCTGATATCGGTTGAATGCATGAAAAATCAGTTAAGGATCAATTTTGGAGTTGGGGATCTATTAAATACTTATTATCTGAATTAACATTTAACTAAGAATAGAAGATACCACTTGTATCTTCGGCAGAAGAGGGACCTGATAAGCGGTAAATATATCACTATTTACCACCTCTTTTACTTGATATTTTATTTAGTTACTCGAATTTTGTGAATATTTTGATGTGTTTTGTGTATTTTGTAGATAAATAAGGTTTCAGGACTCACTGGAATCAAATCAGGGCCAAAACAGCGAAAAACTGACAAAAATGGCAAAATTGGAATTTCTGCGTTGCAACACGCACAACCTCGCAATGTGTTGACATAATCAGCCTCGACACGCGTCATCATGACGTTAGTGATTAATTATCCAACCAGCCGACATGTGTCCTTATTGACGTAAGCAATGACAACAACATCGCGACGCACAAGCCTTCACGCGTCGCGACGCCGAGCCAATAATTCTGCCCACAGCCACGTGTCATCATCTCAGCAAATCAATGGCGCGCGCGACGCGCAAGGGTTTAGCGTCACGACGCGTGGACCAAAATTTTTGCCTATAAATTGAGGTTGAATTCATTTGAAATTTTCATACCTTCTTTTGGGGATTTCCTTAAGAATACTAAGAACATTATATCTTGTTTGTTTATTTACAATTTTCTTGTATTTAATTTTTATTTTATGCAATAGTTCTTTCTTTATTTTACTTTTCAGTATGATGAGGTAACTCCCCTCTGCTGGGGTGAAGGGTAAAGCTTTTATTACTAATATTTAGATTAATCTCCCTTAATTATAATATATAAACTATTTTAAAACCTGACTTAATGGGATACTGCCTTTATGGTCGGTTGGACTTAATTAAATTGATTTTAACCTGACTAAATTGGATACCGCCTTTATGGTCGGTTGAAATTAATCACAAATTTGACTTAATCAGGATACCGCCTATATGGTCGGTTGGTAATATCATGCAAAGTTTATATATTATAATAAGGGAGATATCTAAATTAGAAGTAATAACAGTGGATCCTTTAACCCCAATATTTTCTTTATTGTTAATTTATCTTTTGAATTTCCAAGCTTTACTTTATGTCATTTACTTTATTTATGTCTTTAATATTCCTAGATATGTGTGGTAACTAAACCCCTTATATAGGGTTGTGATGAATTCCAATATCACCGTTTTATAAGTGGTTATTTTGTGTCTTGGGTAATATAAAGGTTTATTTATTGAGTCTTAAGCTTAATACTTCTTGTTAACTGGCCATTATTAAGATTGATTTGGTAAACTTAAAATAAACTTGACGAAGGAATTTTAGGTTTCAGCCTTAGACTCAATAGCTCACGATCTCATCTTGGGGCATGGTGACCCTTAGGTAGATCTCCTTCCAGGATAGACATATACATGTCGGGCGGGGGTAGCCACAATTGGAACTTAATCTTAATGAATTCAGGTAATTTGGTTAACATAGACATATGATTAATAGGATTACTTTGGGTGTTTGTATCTGACCATCGACATAGGCTTTTGCATAATTTCGTGGTCCAGGTTAATAAACCGATATATTGCACAAATATGAGATAATCACTTCATCTTTAAAAGATATTGGAAGAATTCACAACCCTAGATAGTTTTATAATATTAATTTTACCCTTAATTTACTTTCGCACTATTTTATTTACTTGTTTTTAGACAAAAATCACCATCAAATCAACAATCAATCAATTAGATACTCGTAAACAATTGGCTTCATATATTAATAGCTTAGGTATTAAGTCCTCGTGGGATCGATATATTTTATACTACTTGAGCAATATGTGCGCTTGCGTAACGTGTGTGTTTACCACCGATCAAGTTTTTGGCACCGTTGTCGTGGACTTATTATCTTTTACTATTAATTTTGAGGTTAGATACCTTTACTTGTGTCTAATTTCTTTTTACTTATTATTTTTGTTTTCTTGTGTTTCAGTTCTCAGGCACTACATAAAAAAAACCAGAAGCTTTGAAATCCTTCCGCTTGACCCAGAAATTGAAAAAACCATTAGACATTTGAGAAGGGAAATGCGAGAAGGTCAAGAAGCACTGATCAACATAGAACCTGAACCTTTGGAGGTTGCACCATCGATTCTCATTCGAGACAAAACTATTCTGATGGTTGACGGCTTCATTTCATGCATTGTACTTCCTCCCTTACCAGAAAATACGTGTGACATCAAAACATGCATTCAGATGATACAACAATCAGATCAGTTTGGGGGAATGTAACTGAAGATCATAATACCCACATCAGCAACTTCCTGGAAGTTTACGGCATATTCAATTACAACCGAGCGGTAGAATAAGCAATAAGACTGCGTGTGTTTCCATAATCCTTGAAAGACAGAGCTAAGGCTTGGCTACATTCACTACCAGCAGGTTCCATCACAACTTGGAATACTCTAGCCACCAAATTCCTTGCAAAATATTTTTCCTCAGCCAGAACTGCGAAGTTGAGGAATGACATCACATCATTTTTGCAACATGACTCAGAATCCATCTGCGAAGCTTGGGAAAGATACAAGGAGTTGCTTAGAAAATGTCCTCACCATGAGATTGCAAAGTGGCTACAAGTCCAAACCTTCTACAATGGACTTTCTGGACTAATGAGAACTACAATAGATGCTGCTGCTGGAGGAGCATTAGTGGCAAAAGGAGAGGATCAGACCTGAGACTTAATTGAAGAAATGGCCAACAATAATTCCTTATGGCCAACAGAAATGAGCATGATCCAACGAATGGCAGGAATCCACGAAGTAAGAGTCAATAAAACAATGAATGCCAAGCTGGAGCAGATGTGTAAATGCCTGGAAACACTTAGCATGCAAGTTGTGAACATCGCCAGTTCCATAAGTTCACCATATAGAGGAGCACCAGAGGCAGAACCTTGCAGCCAACATAATAAGACGGTGAATTATGTCAACAATTTCAACAAACAGGGAAACAATCCATATTCCAATACTTACAACCCAGGTTGGAGGAATCATCCCAATTTCGCATGGAGCAACAATTCAGGGCAAAGGAACAATCCACCACCAGGATTCCAACTGCAAAACAAAGGCCAAGAGTATGAAAAAAAAACCAGGAATAGCAGAATTGCTGGCCCAGATGAAGAAACAACAAGCAACATATGATGTTTTGTTTCAGAGCCAATCTGCTTCTATAAAAGCACTAGAAAATCAAATAGGACAACTGGTCAAATCTCAGAGTTACAGACCACAAGGTAATCTTCCTAGCAACACAGAAACAAATCCAAGGACCCGAGGGAAGGAGCAATGTCAAGCCATTACTTTGAAAAACGGTACTGAGATCAACAAAGATGTTGGAGTCAAGGCATCCACTGAGGAAGTTCCAAAAGAAAGTAGCAAAATAGAGCCACAGATGGAGGAAAAAGAGGCAAAAGAAAATTAACGAGAAAGATTCAATCCTCCTCCACCTTTTCCACAGCGTCTCCAGAAACATAAACTAGACAAGCAGTTTGCTCGATTTCTGGAAATCTTCAAAAAGCCGCATATCAACGTTCCTTTTGCAGAAGCATTGGAACAAATGCCCAGCTATGTCAAATTCATGAAAGACATTCTGTCACGAAAGAGAAGATTGGGAGATTACGAGACAGTAGCATTGACAGAAGAATGCAGCGCCATCATTTAGAGGAAGCTTCCCCCAAAGTTGAAAGATCCTGGTAGTTTTACCATCCCGAGCACCATAGAAGAACATTACTGTTGGTTTCTAATTAGGTCCCAAGAATGAAATCAAGCAAGAAAAACGCATATGAATACACAAAGGAGAATGGCGGAAACATGCTCACAATGATCGGTTCTTGCAACGCGATGAACACAAGCCTTCAAGCTCTCTCAAAGGTCACGGCAGTAGCTTCTCTTGGCAGTGGACTGCTCGATTTTGGTCTCTTTGGCTCCTCCAAGATTCGGCCATTGATGAACTCCATTGAAGTTCCAAGCTTCAAGCTTCAAAATAATTCCATGCTCACGTGTTCACTGCCCTATCACCTTTGTATTAACCCATTTTTGTGCTAGCACCTTGTCTTCTTCCTTGCTTCTCACGGCCAAGCCAAGATATTGAAGAATAAGAAGAAGAAACGGCTCAAAGCCAAGAGAGAAGAGGAGGGAAAATGGGTTTCCTAGAAACCGTATGTCAAGAGAGAGAGAGAATAAAAAATTTATTTGGTTTTATATTTCCCAAATAAATTAACCATTTACAACTTTTAATTTCAAAAACAAAAGTCAAAAAGCAAAAAGCAATTAAATGCTTTTCAACTACCACATCAATCACTCAATCAATCAATCAAATTGTCACATCACTCAAAGTGACATGTGATTTGACGCTTGATGTGACTAATGATTTGACGCTTGATTTGACTTGCGTGCCGCACTCGAATTCGAAATGCGAATGCGCTCGCAAATAATCCCGGGCTCGGGTTCGCTAATTCCAAATTAATGAATTTTCAGTTGCCACGTAATTAAACGATTACGCCTAGCGAAATCACTATTCACGTCGCTAACGAATTAATTCCAAATTAACTCGTTCGCCCGAATTAAAATCTAATTTCAATTCCGCGTCGAAATCCAATTTCGCATAATATATCGAATATATTATTTTATCGATTAATTCCAAATTAATCGTTCTCTCTCTTTAATTGATATTTTATCCCAGATAAAATATCTCCGTAATTAATCCCAGATTAATTTTCTCTCTCATCAAATTAATCTCAGATTAATTAAAGTGCGAGTCATATATCATCGGTGAATCTTCGGGAAGCGGCCCATGAGATCCCCGGATATGTTGGTAGTAAATACGGTCGTCGGACTATCCGAACACGTAAGTACCTAGTACTACTTTTATACCGATTTACAAGACAAGGTTGGCTTCTAGCAAAGTGCCATGCCTACCCAATTCTCCAGAAATATCCTTACAGGAATAAAGGATCTATATCAAGCGTAGTATACCGTAGTATTGTGTATGTCGATCTAGTATCGGATGTCCACGTGCTAGGCCTGGGGCTGGAATTGTGTTTGCCCCGTACGAAGCACATATCGGATGTCTGGCAACTAGTCTCTATAATCGGATATACATGACCTAGTCATAATATCCCGATAGCTCGAGCATTTAAGAGAACGAGTTCCGTATCCTACGTGACCATCATCTCCATATGACTGGAGTGATACTTCCGTCTTAACATCACACCCAACACACTACGATTCTCAATATACCCAGCATTGGCATACACAGAACCTGTAAAGTCCTGGACGACCGCAACCAAAGTATATTGATTGTCGCAAGTATTAGCGGTGCAAGTCTCAAGTTAAGACCAAATACACCTACCATGATTGCAGACTCCCATACACAAATAGTCATACTTCCAATGGGATTCCGCAGGGGTCTATCCAGAGCGAAGCTGTTTCCCGTACCATCGGTAAAACACAACCTCCTATTACACTTGCGTGAGTATCCTATACCCAAATATATGAGAACTATGCCGTCGTGCCCTCATAACGCGCACAAGTGTAATACTAGTCTTTTAAGTATTTATCGATGTCCAATCTCGATAATACTCTGACTAGGGATATTTAATGATTTATCCTTCGCGGACTGATACTGTTTCATATCATTCTCAGTCTAGGAACAAATCACATGGACCTCATATCATTTATATATCTTGGTGATCTAATCACAAATGATAAGAGTGCAATCTCCTTTGTCACATAGTTAATTTGTACAACAACTCCGTGATCTATACAAATAGTGACACTATGGGTCATAATTGTCCAACAATCTCCCACTTGGCCTATAGCCAGTCACTCAAGTGTTTAACACCCGAACTATGTACGGTTGGCTCAATTTGTTGAGGAAAGGTTTTCGTCAGCGGATTTACATGATTATCATTTGATGCGATTTATTCGATCATCACATCGCCACGATGTATGATCCAAACGAATCAGATGAATATCGAAGTATTTGTCTGGATCGTTGATGAGACCATTGATTCTTTAGCATGTGCTGACGCCTAGCTCAGCTGCTAATAGAACTGTATCTAATCTAATTAGATTTGTTATCGACCCAAATGGCTTCTATTGCTGCCTCAGCTGTAGCAATAACCCGCATTTGTTGTTTATTCGGTAACAGTATCTTGCATGGAAGATTTCCAGCTCACTGTTCCGTTATTCAATCTTTATAGTACCGTTACACGACTTATAGTCATTTTCATGAAAGCCAAGCTTTCACCGATTATATTATGGGAATATCATTTCCAAGAAATGATATATCATCATTACTCAGGACATTCACTGTCAGTGCACTCCCAATAACCTCCTTATATACATAAGAATTATTTTAGTTTTGAATTAAATCATACACCATTATGATTACATCAAAACGATAATTCCTAGAACCTAATGCTTGCTTCAATCCATCTATGGATCGAATAACCTGAAAACCTAGTTTGCTTGTTATGGTTTGACAAAACAGTCAGGATGTTGTAAACATCCTCCAAAAGGTTTCCATTAAGGAAAACATTTTTGGCATTCAGCTGCCACATTTCATGAATGAAACATGCAGCATTAACAAGCATTATCCAAACGGATTTACCGTGGCAACAGGTAAAAGGTTTCGTCGTAATCAACACAATGTTGATAACTCTACCTTTTTCGCTACAAGCCTAGCTTAGTACGTTGGTATGTTGCCATCCATATATGTCTTCCTTGAAGACTTATATAGTACCAATAGGCACAATGCCTTGCGGTACATTAACTAGTATCCAAACAAAGTTGGTATACATGGAATCCATTTCAGACATTATGGCACTTTGCCATAATAGGGAGTCGATACCTTGTATCACTTCCTCATACGTAGTCAGTTGATATTTCTCAATAAGATAGACATCTTTATGAGGTGAGATCAGAAACCCATACCCCAAGTTGTTTTCTGATTCTCTCCGACATACGTGGTTCTTGTGTATTCGAAGATTATTGGAATAGTTTCATCCTTGATGAACTATTTGTGTTCCATTCGGACTCGGTGCCATGAATAGTATTGCTCTGATTTTCATCGAGTTTTACTATCCTCCCACTTACCACTGCATATCGGTATTCCTCTTAGGAAAACCGCATGGTGAGCAACAATTAAATTATTCTTTAGTGAGTTGTATAAGTACTATACTTATGGTATCCCTAAGATAACCTACAATTGGCACTTATCCGATTTGGGTTCTAGTTTGGTATCATCCAAACATATGCCTAGCATTCCCAAATTATTAGGAATGTGAAACCCGGTTTCTTTCCCTTTCATATCTAATATGATATCTGTCAAACAGATATTTATGGAACCTTATTCAAAATAAGTTTTACACTGTTAATGTTTATCCGTTGAAGGAAATGGTAGCTCAGAGTGACTCATGATCAACCTTATCATGTCCAACAAAATTCGGTTACTCAGTTCGGACACACCGTCAAACTGACGTGTTCCGGGAGGAGTCCTCATTTGAAAGAATACTATACTCTCTCATGTATATGAGAAACTTATTGCTTAAGTATTTTCATCATGGTCAAACCGTGATGATTTAATACTTTAGCCGATCTGTTTGTCTATTTCGTGTCGAAACTTTAAAAGTTTCCGATTTGTGTTTCAAAAGAAACATGTAACCATGACGCGATGCCACATCCGTAAAGGTCACGAAATATTCATATCCACATCTAGCCTAGCTAGACATGGGCCCACTTGCTTCACTATGAACTAGGGCTAACAGATCGGTGGCACTGGCACTTTTACCAAGTAAATAGTGTTTTAGGCACTTTGCCCAATAAACTAGATTCGTAGACTTTATTTGATTGGAATCAAATCAGTCCTAGTACCCACTCTTCAAAAGTGTGGATATACGAGTCTTGTTTAAATTGTGTCCCAGACAACAATGCCACATTCAAGTTTCAACTTGATCAAATCAGTTTGAGCTATTTGTTTGTCATGTTATACGTGTGAGATTTATTTATATTCTAAATATAAATTCTGTTATTCACATCTAATGTGTTTATCTCAATATCATCTTTATATAATAAAACACTTTAGTGTTCTAGAATATAAAGGTATATCCGCAACGGATTATACACTGATATAGAGATAATGTTTCTAGTCAAACTAGTTACATTATAACAGTTTCGTAATTTACGTACATACCCAAAGGGTAGTTCCTAAACTTAGGTATCTACGGTTAAAACAACGACTTTCGTCCCGTTTTCAATTCGCAGATTAATCTCAATAGAAGTCAGTAACCTGCTCATAACAGATTCTGAACATCAGTACATATTTTATGTATCACACTAAGTATCTAAAATCCAATTTTAATACTAGTTGTGAACATATTTATGACAAACATATTTGAAGTCAGAGCCTTGCTCGTCTTCAATTCCTTCTTGGGATATGTCCTTTTGTCTTCCTAGAAGATTATAATGATTTTGCCTTTGCCATTTTCACACTCCAGAAGCCTTTGGCCAAGCCTTGGCCTTTTGGAATATCGAAGTAAGATGCGCCTTGCGCTACTTGCATAATTGCAAACTTTGACTTTGTCTCCTTGAGAATAGTCATTAACTCTCCAAGAGTTTACTATTGCAATTAAAAGTACTTCTAAGATCTAATCTTTGAAAATCCTTCAATTTCTTTATCATACTTTAAGAATCCAATCCTTAGTTCTGATAAAGAAATTAAGGAGTCTATATGACAAGTATAATGGATTAAGCACTAAAGTTATCATTACATGAATATTCCAAATATCATGTTCCACTTATTTGCTTAACTCCAGGCTTAGGCCTAATATGTTATTTTATCAAATAAAGTAACTTATTAGTTTCCAGGAGCATCCTGAAATTTATTCCCAATTTGAAAAATTAAAGTCCTTTAAATACATTTTCACCCAGGATTATGTTTTAAACACTAATCTTTCAATTATATCTTGACCCTAATAGTCCAACTATTTAATTAACGATTTGTGGTACTATATATTATAATGATTATTATAGTCCAACTATACAATCAAATATAATTTAAATTAATTAACCTCAATTATATTGATTACTATAGTCCAACTATAAAATCAACTATAAATTGAAATTAATTAATTCAAATATATTGATTACTATAATACAATTATATAATCAACTATAATACAGTCCAACTGTTTATTAAAATAATAATTTAAATATTAGTCCAACTAACATTTAATTTAACGACGAAATAATTGAATGAGCGCGTATGGCAAGTAATTAAATGAATATTGCAAATTCAATTCTTGCCTCCCACTATTTTTCGGTGAGCCTCTAACCCACTGTCGAGTACTCGGGAAACCGTGTTTCCTAGTGGGCTAGGATCCCGTTAAATATCACACAATCTTGACTTTGGCCAACAAATTGTATGATAATTAACTAGGTAGATCTCTAAGATCGATTGGATCCAATCCAAATCCTAGATCCGGTAGGGGAACATCCAAGTCCGAAACATATATTTTATATATGCCAATACATCCAATGTATTACCTAACATTTTTCCTCTGAATCAACTAAGCCTTGTGTGGGGACACAAGATCTGGGGTGAAGCATGCTGTCCCGAGCTCGCGGCCCGGTCGGGAGTACGGAGTAGCCACGGGGGACTAAACCGGAGAATAATGGAGTCACCACCCGGTGTGAACCGGGAAAATGTGATTTAAGGCCGCACTCACTCCTCGCAAGGGAAGACCTCAAACCGTTGGGTTCGGAATGGTCCCTTACTTATGTCACTTGTAATGAAAGGATTTATGTAATAATTTAATCAAGTTTAAGTAACACTTATTTCCAAGAGGATCATGCTTCTAAATTCACATGCATACATCAACAAGTTCATCACAACATGCAACATCTCATGGCAATCTCATGAACATTTCTCAATCATATGATATGGAAAACTAAAAACAACCTAATCATGCTTGTGTACTATCTCATGAACCTATTAACCAAATAACATGCTAACAGCCTAATCATGCTTGAATATTATCCCAAGAATACATAGAATGGATAAATGCAGGAATACAAATAATATGATTGGCCATATAATACAAGAAAGATCAACCAAGAGGCAATTATGCATGAATATGATAAGACAGACTCAGTTCAGTGTGTGCGCGTTCGTGTAGCGTTCGTAAACGCGTTCGAACGGTAAACAGAAGGTTCGCGTTCGTGTAGCGTTTGATAACACGTTTGAACGGTACCAGACCTGATGATACAAAATGCATGCGCGTTCGAGTAGCGTTCATAAAACGCGTTCGAACGGTAAACAAAAGGTTCGCGTTCGTATAGCGTTCGAGAACGCGTTCAAACGGAACCAGACCCGATGCATGATAAGACCAAGAAGGTGCGTGTGCGTTCGCGTAGCGTTTGTAAAACGCGCTCGAACGGGAAACAAAAGGTTCACGTTCGTATAGCGTTCGAGAACGTGTTCGAACGGAAACAGACCTGATGCATGCAACACAAAGAATGAAGATAATAACGTCAAACTTAGTATGCTCGATTGAACGTATCTTGCATTCAACCGAACACACATCAACCGGCGCGGCAAAGCATCGTGGTAAAGGGCTTTAACCCCTCCCAATAATGGATCTTTCATTGCACTTACTAAGCCCATGCGCTCGATTGAATCATGCATACAAAGAACTAAAAACAATAATATCAAACTAGTATGCTCGATTGAACGTATCTTGCATTCAACCGAACACACATCAACCGGTGCGGCAAAGCATCGTGGTAAAGGGCTCTAACCCCTCCCAATAAGGGATCTTTCATTGCACTTACTAAGCCCATGCGCTCGATTGAATCATGCATAAATAAGCAACATGCAGAATTCAAATAACGAAAAAATAAATAAACCGAAGCAACATAAAACAAAAGAATGTGTCGTTTACTCAAGTGGTAGGTGGAGTTGTATCCCGAGTACAGATCATACTACCGTCCATTCGGAATCGGCTATAAAATTTATGTCCGGGTTTCCATCCTATATACCACAAGAGACGACACTTTTCCATTCATCCAATACCCACAACACACATCATACACAAACAAGATTCAACAAATAATTAAAATACAATCAAGATAAATAACAAAAATCAAATAAAGATGAGTGTGAAAAGTACCATCAGGTCTAACCTTTTAAATCACCTCTCGGATGTACGGCACACGATCGTCGGAAGGGTGGATGCTCCGCAACTCTTCTGGTTCACTGCTCTCGTTCGTTGTCTCACTGTTTAGAGTCGTCGTTCTCCGTCTTTTGCTGCTACTTTTGACTCCGATTTGCTCCTGTTTTCCTGCTGTTTGGTCTCCGTTTCAGGTCTATTAGTGGACTGTTTTTGCATTTTTTAGGGGGGTTTGGGTTGCTGTTTTTTATGTTACTTCTTTTAAGGTTTTTCGGTGACTGTTTTGGGTAGTTTTTGTCACTGTTTTGGGGTGTGTTTTCTGTACTGTTTTAAGGCTTATTCTGGACAGTTTTAGGAGTGTTCGTGAGGGTAGTTCACTGGAAGTTCAAGACTTGTTTTCATGGCTATTTAAGGCTTGTTTGTGGCTTATGGCAGTGGGCGCTTATGTGAGTGGTCTGAACGGTTGTTAATTAATGCATAAAGGTGAGCTAGGTTGAAGTGGCGAAGGGCGTGGGGTCTTGGCTGAAGCGTGAGGTGGCCTAAAGGGGCTGTTGATGGTGCCGTGAGTTTGTGAGTGTGAGGGGCTGATCTGTTTACGTTTTTGATTGTTTGGGTGATGTTCGAAGGTGATAGGCGAATGTTCACGGGGTTGTGTGGTGAAGGTGGGATGTGTCGAGTACTTATGAAGGTTAGGGTTTATTTTTTGGTCTTTTCCGTGTGTGTGGTCGTGAGAGAGAGAGACGAATGGCTTTGGTTTAGTGTTGTTTATATAGGGAAGGGTTAGGGTTTCACCTTGCCTCACAAGGAATGGGATTTGGCATTAAAGAGAGGATTTGATTTGGTGTTGGACAAGGAAATCAAGGGATTTGATTTGGTTTAGATTATGAAGGTTGAATATTTGATTGGCTTGGTTTAGGAATACAATATTTTAAGTTAGGAATAATATATATTTGATTGAGAATATAATTGGTTGATTGATTTTAATTAGGCATGGCATCTTTTTTAATTTGGTATGTGATTTTTAGATTTGTTTTGATTTCACCATGTGTTTTAAATGTATTTTATTAATTGGGATGTGTTTTATGGGCTTTGGTGGGTTAATTGGGCTTGGGTGTGAGGCTTGCAGCAAAATAAGAATTATCGACACCGTTCAAACGCCTCTTCGAACGCGGCACGAACGCCCGCAATCTGTTTGACGTTCGAACGAATTAACGAACGCAGCACGAACGAAAACAGTGAACCTTGTTTATTCTGAATTTCCCCTTCCGACGTCCGTTTCTCGTGACTTCCGTGACTTAAAAGGTAGTGCCTCCAAATGAGACTCATCATAGGGA
Organism: Zanthoxylum bungeanum; assembly: GCA_019454045.1. Taxonomy (NCBI): domain Eukaryota; kingdom Viridiplantae; phylum Streptophyta; class Magnoliopsida; order Sapindales; family Rutaceae; genus Zanthoxylum; species Zanthoxylum bungeanum. The sequence continues at coordinate 2,180 of SKCR01034233.1, read as the reverse complement.
CTTATATGCAAAAATGCAGTGCCTACAGTCGCCCCCACTTTGATGGGACTTGTGTAATGTGCAACAGTGACAATCCTATCAAAGTTATGCAATGCATTTTCACTTACTGGGCTCGCCAACTGCCACTTGACTTTCCACGTGTTGAGTTGATTTGGGTAGTGAGGTGCTGCGACCCCTGGTTCATTCCCGAACCGTGCTGTGATATGGTCCATTCCCGAACCCTTACCGTAAGGTGGTCCATTTCCGAACCGTTACTCTGAGTTGGTCCATTCCCGAACCGTTACTGTGAGGTGTTCATTCCGGAACTGTTACCGTGAGGTGGTCCATTCCCGAACCGTTACTGTGAGGTGCTTCATTCCCGAACCGTGCTGTGTTCTCGGAGTGCCATTCCCAGCTTGTTCATTCCTGAACTGTATTTGTAAGGTGGTCTACTCCCGAACCGTGCTTCCATTCTTGGAGTACCATTCCTGGCTTGTTCATTCCTGAACTCTGCTCCATTCTTGGATTGCCATTCTCGGCTTGTTCATTCTTGAACTCTGCTTCATTCTGGGATTGCCATTCTCAGCTTGTTCATTCTTGAACTTTGTTCCATTCTTGGATTGCCATTCTTGGCTTGTTCGTTCTTGAAATTTGTTCCATTCTTGGATTGCAATTCCCGGCTTGTGATGCAATGGGTCTCAACCCTAGGACTCATCCCTAAAACTGATAGTGATGTGGGCCTCGACCCTGGGACTCATCCCCAAACTGATGCTGAAGTGGGCCTCGGCCCTAACTACTACTGATATTGGCCTCGCCCTCAGACTGATGCTGATGTGGGCCTTGACCCTCGGGATTCATCCCAAACTGATACTGATGTGGGCCTCGACCCTCGGGATTCATCCCAAACTGATACTGATGCTGATGTGGGCGTCGGCCCTAACTGCTATTGATATGGGCCTCGCCCTCAGACTGATACTGATATGGGCCTCGTCCCCCCAGACTGATACTACTGATATGGGCCTCGCCCATGTGATTCAATCCTGAAGACTGCTGACATTGTACTGTTACTGCTTCTGGTTGGCTTGCATTCGGCGCTTTCTTTTTTCTCCTTTGAAACCTGTTATTACAAAACAGAACAAACACGAAAGGATTCAAAATGCGTTACGTGTATGCATGCATGAATGTTCCTATCCCGTCGGGTTAGGTCTTCTGTCAATTCTCTTGGTGACTACTTAGCCTTCTTTTCCTCAGACAAGTTACTTCTTCAATCTGTCTACGTTGATCGGCTCGGTGAACTAATTCCCTTCCAATTCTGATATTTTCACTGCCTCTATTTCCCAATTTCTGAATGTCTATCTTATCTTTTTTGTTTGCTTTTTTCGAAGGTTCCCCGTGTTCATCACTGGATTCCATAGTACCAAGGTTGAATACTTTTCTCAAATATACTCATATTACAGAAGAGTTTCAGCGAAATGAATGTCTTTATTATCGTTGAGGAAAAGAGTTCGAACAAGTAACAAAATCAATGTCTTTTAAAAAAAACTGGATCAAATAGACTAGGAGGAACATCTCCATCATCCGCAGCACTGCCTTCTTCCTCGGCCTATGGTTCTTCACTGTCATCCATGTAAGAAGCTTGGTGGTTGAGGGTTTCTTTTCATGGGTTGGGTATTTTATGGGAATCTATGAGATCTTGAATTTCATGCCTGAGGCGGGTGCAGTTGTCAGTGTCATGGCCATGTAGCTGGTGGAAGTGACAATAAAGGTTCACATTTATGCGTGGTGGTGGGGGGTGCGGAAGTGGCTTGCCTTCTAAGGGTTTCAAGATTCCTTGTCCCTGTAACTTTTCAAATACCTTCGACAAAGGTCTACCAAGGTTGGAGAATTTCCGGTTCCTGATGGCAGCAACCTCGACAGTAGCGGGCATAGTCTCAGAATGCCCCCCAAAAGTCCGCCTATTCTGGCCATAGAACTTTCTGTTTTCAGCCTCCTCTTCCTCAATATCCATGACAGTTTCCCTCAACTGTTGAAAATCAGAAATCATCGAAGTCATCCACCTCAGCTTACTATAAATAGAGGGCTTGGTGCCCTTGATGATCATTTTGATTTGGTCCTTCTCTAGGGCCGAGTCTGCATTTTCAAAAGCTGGCTTCTCCAGCAATCCACATACTCTTTGAAACTTTCCTCTGGCTTCTGTTTAG
>SKCR01034232.1:0-83224 GCA_019454045.1 Zanthoxylum bungeanum | reverse complement strand
AAAAGTATACCCACATTGGGCTAACATAGATACAGAAATAATATTCATAGTCAAACTAGGTACATAATAATAGTCTGTAAGTTTAAGTACATGCCCCGAGGGCAGTTCCAAAACAAAAGTGCCAACGGCCAAAACGGCGACTCGTTGTCTCATTTCCAACGTGGAGGTCAATCTCTCCTGAGGCCAGTCTCCTACTAATCTGCAGATCCTGCACATCAGTACATATATTAGTACCACAACCAGAATCAAAAATCCAAATTTAAAACTAGTAGTAGACATGTTTATTTCTATAACAAACATACCTGAAGCCGGTGCCTTGCCCGCTTTGATTTCTTTCATGTGTGCCTTGTACTCGTGGTAGTCACGTTTCCAGTGACCCCGCTTGCCGCACTGCAGACATACATCTTGGGATTTATCTTTACCTTTCCCAGAAGGTTTTTGACGATTTGGCCTTGCATTTCTTATTCTTCTTCTTTTTTATACCTCCAGTCGCCTTGGGCCAAGCCCTTGGAGTCTGAGATGTTGAAGCGAAGTGCGCCTCACGCTTCTTGCTCTTTTGGAGCTCTTTTTCAGCTTCGCGCAGTGTAGACATCAACTCTCCAAGAGTTTGGTATTGGTTCATCATATTGTAGTTCATGATGAACCCACTCCAAGTGTGTCGTTGAGAGATTGTAAGATCAAATCTATTGAAGTCTCAGCCTCGAAGACAATGCCCATCTGTCCCAGCTGCTCAATGTCAGCAATCATCTGTGACACATGGTGCTCAACAGACGTACTTTCTGACATGCGAGCGCGGAAGAGCTTCTTCTGCAACTCATATCTTTGCGATCTAAGATCAGATCGATGAAGATCATGCAACTTCGCCATCATATTATATGGATCCAATCCTTGTTTTGACGACGGAATTGTTGAGTCATAGCAACAAGCATTATAGATTGAGCAGTGAAGTTGTCATCGCTATGAGTCTTCCAAAGCTCTAGCTCAACTATCTGATAAGATCTAGGCTTAGGCCCAAGAGGTCTCTCTATAATGTAGAGCAACTTCTCGGATCCCATGACAATCCTGAGATTCATGTCCCAATCTTGAAAGTTTGTGCCATTAAAGACATTGTCGCCCATGATAATATCTCTAATTCTTAACTTTCATGTCATCTTAATGCAATAGTCAAACTATTCAATTAATGATGTATGGGTACAGTCTAACTGTTACAAGAAAAATAATAAATATTAGTCCAACTAATAAATATAATTGACGAAATAATTTGAAAGCGCGTAAAGCCAAGTATTTGAACGAAATTACAAATTCAATACTGGCCTCCCACTATTTTTCGGCGAGCCTCTAACCCTCTGTTGAGTACTCGGGAAACCTAGTTTCCTAGTGGGCTAGGATCCGTTAAATAACACACAACCTTGACTTTGGCCAACAAGCTGTATGATGATATTAACTAGGTAGATCTCTAAGATCAATTGGATCTCATCCAATTCCTAGATCCGGTAGGTGGACCTCCAAGTCCGAAATATATATACAATATATATGCCAATATATCCAATATATTTTCCTAACCTTTTTCCTCTGAATCAACTAAGCCTTGGCTTCGGCACAACAAGCTTAATGATTCTAGTTAAGCAGAACCCATTGACTTTGGAAAGCTTCGTAATCGATGTCGATGGACAAGAAGTGATCTTGACTTTGGCCAACAAATCACAACTTGGACAAGACATACGATATGGAACAAAGCCTTCATGATTCAAACACATCCGCGATGGACAAAGGTCTTGACTTTGGCCAACAAACCAGTGCCAATCTTGGATCTTGAGAGAAAGAATCACTCAATGGAAGGAAAACACTTAATATTTGTTAATGGTTTTTTTTTTTGCGTAAATTGGCAACCAATTTATTATCTTTGATTAGGTCTCATCATACACCCTTAAGCATGCATTCTAAAAGCATAATAAGGCGTGGTAAATGAATTAATAATGATACGCGGATGGATATCTCACAAATTATTCCTAGAACAAATCACTATATTTCCTCTCACCGGCTAGCACTATTCTAACTTCTACCCAATTACATAATACAATTAAAGAAACCTCATTAACATTGAGGGGAATTAGGTGAAAAGAGAATTACAAAGAATCGAGAGATAAGGCTGGACACGCAGGTCCAATTTAATAAATTCTAAATTTACAACAATTTCCAAAATTGCCCTTTCCCTTCTAATATCCATCTGATATACATTATTCATACAACACATCCATGTATTCACAGAAAGCATGTTATTCAATCAATCTAATCAAATTAATTAATCTTTGAATAAAGTGATCATCCAATGATCAAACACACGATTTGATTTGCGCGAGTCCAACTCGTTTAAGAATAAGTACTCAAAGTACGAATTCTTGAATTATATCGAACTAGAATTTTAAATCTAATTTAATTTGTATTCAATACTAATTCTATATTTAATTCCAAATTAAATAATTACACTTTTTAATGCGCATTTACGACTTAGATTCTAAATCTAATCTTAATGGGTCTTAAAGCCCAATTAACATCCAATGTTTATTTAATTAAAGTCCAATGAGCTTTCAATTAATTTCTTAAGGCATGGGCTTTGGTCAATATGGGTCAAACCCAAATACCAAGGCCCAATTAAGGAATCACCCTATTTTCCAAGAAATCAATTTTGGCTCATTAGGCCTAATTAAATATTTAAAGGCCCATTTGTTATATTTGGACTTAATGGAATAGTTTAGGCCCAATTTTGGATCCAATCCATTGTCCTAAACCAACTTGGCCCAACCAAGCCCATTAGGCCCAAATACAACATTTTTAGTCCAATTCCAAATTAAGCCAAATTAATTAAATTCTAATTTTCCAAATTTCAAAATTTAATTAAGTAAAGTGTATTGCACTAATTAATTATCTAGATTAATATTTCCAAAATACTAATTTAATCAATTAATCATGCATTAATATTTTCAACACATGTCCAACATTATTGAATCAAAATCAACTCATTTTCATGCTTTGTTGGTCACGGTAATTGTAAGGATTTTATATCCGATTTCGATTTTAATCCGATTAAATCATAAATCAATATATCCCAAGTCTTTTAAACTCATCCAATGATTTAAAAAACAAAAATCACCATGACCTAGGGATTATCCATTACATTCGGCCAACATACCCAAATTGGGGAAAAATAATCCAATTAGTTTTTCATCAATTTGATCATATATAACTCCAAGTTATCCATATACAAGCATACTCAAACAAACAATTTGGTTAAATCATGTTCAAATCAAATTTACCCAAATTTTAGTATATAAACCCTAATCATATTTCATGCTCAAATAGGCTCCATGATACCATTGTTGGGTTTCTAAGGTGTTCCCAATATCAATTCAAGCATAAAACATGTGAATACATAAAGGAGAATAGCAGAAATAAACTCACTTTGATCGGATATAGGATGCGTTGATAACAATACTTTTTCCTCTTTGAAATGCTGCTCTTGGGGATGGTTTCCCTATCACTTATATGATTCTTCAAGTGCTAGCTTGAAAGAAAAAGAAGCAATAATTTTTCTTTTCCTTTGTTGAAGCTCATGGCATGGTGTGGCCTTAGGAGAGAGAGAGTTTTTAATTTTGTTAAAGTGATGACTTGTGTGAATGATTTTCCAAAATCAAATAAGATATACCAAAACCAAGTTTTGGTCAAAGTCAATCATCATTTAAAAGGTGGAGTGTTTTGTAAGCCACCACCAACTCACCAAATCCCATCACCAAAAAGGTAAGCAAATGACAAGTGATGTGACTTGTGATGTGATATGTGGGCTCCACTTGAATTCAAAATCCGAGTGGGCCCGCAAACACTCCCGGGCTCGGGTTCGTTAATTCCGAATTAATGAATTTTCCGTTGCGACGTAATTAAATCAAATTTAATTAAATAATTGTGCCTATCAAAATTACTATTCACGTCGCTTGCGAATTAATTCTAAATTAATTTGTTTGCCCGAATTAAAATCCCATTTTAATTCCGTTATGAAATCCAATTTAATTTAATATATCGAATATATTATTTTATCGATTAATTCCAAATTAATCGTTCTCTCTCTTCTAATAGTATTTTATCCCAGATAAAATCTCTCCGCAATTAATCCTAGATTAATTATGTTCGAATCATACGTCATCGGTGAATCTTCGGGAAGCGACCTATGAGATCCCTGGATATGTTGGCAGTAAATCCGGTCGTCGGACTATCCGAACACGTGCGTACCTCGTACCACATTTTTACCGATTTACGAGACATGGTTGGCTTCTAGCAAAGCACCGTGCCTACCCAATTCTCTAGAAATATTCTTAAAGAAATATATAATCTATGTCAGGCGTAGTATATGTAGTATTGCGTATTACGATCTAGTATCGGATGTCACATGGAAGGCCTGGGGCTGGAATAGTGTCTGCCCCGTACGAAGCATATATCGGATCACAAGCAACTAGTCTCTTTAATCGGATAATCATGACCTTATCATATTATCCTGATGGTTGCAACCCATTAGAGTACCAGTTCTGTATCCCTGCGTGATCATCATCTCCATATGACTGAAGTGATACTTCCATCTTGACATCACACCCAATACACTACGATTCTCAATAAACCAGAAGAGGCGTACACAGAACCTTTTAATGTCCTGGACGACCAAAACAAAAGCGTATTGATTGTCGCAAGTACTAGCGATGCAAGTCTCAGGTTAAAACTAAATACACCTACCCTGATGCGGATTCCAATAGACACATAGTCATACTACCAATAGGATTCCGCGGGGTCTATCCAGAGCGAAGCTGTTTCCGTACCATCGGTAAACACAACCTCCTATCACACTTGCATAAGTATCCAATACTTAAATATATGAGAACTATATTGTTACGCTTCCATAACACGCACAAGTGCAATACTAGTCTATTCCGCATTATCGATGTCCAGTCTCGATAATACTGCGACTAGGGATATTTAATGATTAAACCTTTATGGATTGATATTGTCTCATATCTAATAATCTGGAACTAATCATAAGGACTTTTATCATTTATATATTTAAGTAATCAAATTAAAAAATGATAAAATGCAATTTCCACTGTCACATAGTTAATTTGTACAAAAACCACAATGTCTTTTACAAATAGTGACGATATGGGTCATAATTGTCCAACATGCTTGTGTTTGGGACCATTTTCATTTGGATCCATTTGGACTTCTCATCATAGGGTACGAACTAGTTGGGCCATTTAAACTGGGACGAGTTTGTATCTTATGGTGATTGGGCCAAAAGTCTTCAAAATGACGATGGGCCACCTTGTGTTTGGGCCCTTTATCATTTGAAGTTGTTTAGCCACCATATCGCAAAAGTGTAAACTTGTTGGGCCTTTTCAACTGAGATAAGTTTGCACCTAGTGATAATCTGATTGAATGCTTTAAAATGATAACGAACTAACTTGTATGGAAACCTTGATGGGCTTAGAAGGTCCAAACATGATTCGAATATGCCAATGCATGAGTTCGATATCCACATTGTCTTTCATCCAGGAAGGATACGCCTTGTTATGGCATGTTTGTATACTTTTGGATATCTCCAAGTCCATCCCCACAACCGGGATTACCGAGGGCCCAATTTGTCGTTTCTAGACAATGACACGATCCCTATAATAGGCTTAGTCAATATTGTAAATGAGCGGTCTTTGTCTTTTACCGATGGAAAGGGACTGAGGTAGCCAAGGTTCACCCTTGTATCATAGGAGAGAACGATTTTGTGTACCCCACATTGGTACATAAAATAAGCCATACCTAGGACATAAATGGACTTACCATGTATGTGGGAGGAATAAGGTCGGAATGATATATGTTGTTTTGATAACCATATGCATCTCATACATCGCATGTATACATGCATCATGCTAACCCCTTGTCTTAAAAGCCATCATAGATATCCATTGGGTTAGAGAAGAAGGAAGACTTGCCAAGAAGTGGTTAGCAAACATGGATGCGTCAGGCAGTGAAAATTCCTATATGGATCAAGTGGAGTCCAACATCACCAGAATTACCGAGCAACTACAAGCTTTGACCAACGCTATGGCCAGTCTGACTGTACCCCGCACAATGAGAACAAAAATTTTTACAGCCATAATAGAAAGACCATTGATGGGACCTTCAACCAAAAAAAAATTATTTGTCTTTAGTCCTTAATAGTTAAGCATAAGTCCAATGATGAAATTATTTGCTCTAGGGTGAAACCTTAGAAACGATAAGTTCTTGATGTACTTTTATCTGATACTTTGAGTAGTTGATCTATGTTAGACTCGTAAGCACTTAATTATAGGTTCTTAGCAGTGAAAACTTGAGTAGTTGGCAAAGTGACTAGTTGAAGAAATTGCAGGTCGATGAATGACCGTGTGCTTAGATGTCTATCCTGACTTGCTTGTGTTATGATGTGTGGTATGGTTGAAAATAAAAGAAAAGTCTCTAAAGAAAAATTAAACCACCTATAACCGATAAGCGTGAAGCTAACCATGGGCGAGTATTAGGACCACTATGAGGAGAAATGCTACCTTAAAGGGTAGGTGTGTTGAAAAAAAAAGAGAGACAAAAGAAAAGAATAAAGAAAATCATACCATTTTGAGCACAAAAAAAGCAATTGCAGAGCATAATTGAGATATCTAGGTTGGTTAGACCCATCGATCCCAATTTTTGAAACGAAATCATTGAGCTGGCTTACCTTGGAACCAGGCTGTAAATGAACCTTTACACACACACACTGTGAGTCTGAATTAAATGATTTATTCAAAGACTTGGATTTGAGTTGTATTGAGTGTTTTGAAGGTTATCTGGTTTCATTACTGGGCATTCTTTGAGGACAATAATATGTGTGACTATTGGGACTATTTCATAGCCCGTAATATAGTATGTCGATACGGAATGCCACATTACATAGTGACGAGTAATGAAGTCCAATTTAGGAGAAAAGCAAGCTGAGAATGGCAGCAAACTCCTCAGAGAGAGGGCATATTTCAAAATCTGGTTATCGAAAGACATGATTTTCAATATCTCAAAAGGATGAGGCCGCTTTCATAAAGGCGTAATCCACTGTGACCCAGTGCAGGTAGCGAAGAGTAAAAAGCTGAGCCAGGTCTGGGGGTGACCAGTCTACCACCCCGTGAATAAGGGACACAACGGGACCTTGAGCCTAAGACCAAAGAAAACTGAGCAATCACTAGAGGAGAATTGGCATAAAGAAACTGTAAGCAGGCCCATGGGCGACCAAAGACTTTTACAGGTAAAGGACACCAAAGGCCAAGCGGATTCCTAAAGAGGTAAAGAAAAACCTCTAGCACGAGGAAGACCTAATCAAGGATGACATCAAGCCAATAGGACAAAGAAAACCCATCGGAATAGGGAATGCATCCATTCATACATGTCGCATACACACAATTTTTATTTTATGTTTGCAGGCTTTGAAGAAAAAGAAAAGCGACAATGACGAGAAACTCCTCGAGAATGAGGACGAGCAAGGGGCGAAGTGTCTCACCACCATTATCAACTCAACACAGTATCAACAGTTTTGGGAATGAATCCCAGGGTCGAGGCCTGCATTATCAACAGTTTGGAGGTTGAAACACCTCATCATCATAGAAAAACTCCCCCAGTGGATCGAAAAGCCACACAGATGGACAAAAACACCATTACTCAGCACAAATCGGGAATAAAACCCAGAGATCGAAGCATCTCACACTCGGTGGCTCGGGAACAAAACCCAGGGGTCAAAGCACCTCGCCATCAACTCAATTCAGTTCGGGAACAAACCTAGAGATCAAAGCATCTCACACTCGGTGGTTCGGGAAAAAAACCCAGGGGTCAAAGCACCTCGCCATCAACTCAACTCAGTTCGGGAACAAAACCCAGAGATCAAAAATCTCACACTCGGTGGTTCGGAAACAAAACCTAGTGGTCAAAGCACCTCACCATCAACTCAACTCAGTTCGTGAACAAAACCCACTCGGTGGTTCGGGAAAAAAACCAATGGGTCAAAGCTCCTCGCCATCAACTCAACTCAGTTCGGGAACAAAACCCACTCGGTGGTTCGGGAAAAAAACCCAGAGGTCAAATCACCTCGCCATCATTTCAATTCAGTTCGGGAATAAAACAGAGAGATCAAAGCATCTCACATTCGGTGGTTCGGGAATAAAACCCAGGGGTCAAAGCACCTCGCTATCAACTTAATTTAGTTCGGGAACAAGACCCAGAGATCGAAGCATCTCACATTCGGTGGTTCGGGACAAGACCCAATGGTCGAACCACCTCGTCATCAACTCAATTCAGTTCGGGAACAAAACCCAGAGATCAAAGAATCTCACACTCGGTGGTTCGTGAATAAAACCCAGGGGTCAAAGCACCTCGCCATCAACTCAATTCAGTTCGATAACAGAACCCAGAGATTAAAGCATCTCACACTCGGTGGTCCGAGAACAAAACCCAGGGGTCAAAGCGCCTCGCCATCAACTCAACTCGGTTTGGGAACAAAACCCACTTGGTGGTTTGGGAACAAAACCCATGGGTCGAAGCACCTCACCATCAACTCGACTCGGTTAGGGAACAAAACCCACTCGGTGGTTCGGGAACAAAACCCATGGGTCAAAGCACTTCGCCATCAACTCAACTCAATTCGGGAACAAAACCCACTCGGTGGTTTGGGAACAAAACCCATGGGTCAAAGAGCCTCGCTATCAACTCAACTCAAATTCGGGAAAAAAACCCACTCGGTGGTTCGGGAACAAAACCCAGGGGTCAAAGTGCATCGCCATCAACTCAACTCAATTCGGGAACAAAACCCACTCGGTGGTTCGGGAACAAAACCCAGGGGTCGAAGCACCTCACCATCAACACAAATAGGAACGGTTCGGGAATTAACTATCTCACATCAGGAATGGTTCGGGAATGAACCAGTTCATACCAGTAACAGTTCGGGAATGAACCATCTCACACCGATAATGGTTCAAGAATGAACCATCTCACACCAGTAGCGGTTCGAGAATGAACCATCCTACACCAGGAACGGTTCGGGAATGAACCATCTCACACTCGGTGGTTCGGGAACAGGTCGAAGCACCTCACCACCAAACCAACTTAGAGATCGAAGAGAAATAACAGGTAAGTCCGGCAATTGCCAATGAACTAGGTATGCAAAAAAATGCATGCATGACTTTGATAGGGTTGTCACTGTCACACACTGCACAAGCCCCATCAAAGTGGGGGCGACTGTAGACACTGTAGTTTTGCATGAAGCCCAATGATTAGCCTCGTATGGAGGCACTACCTGAAAAGTTATGGAAGTCACGGGAAATAAATACTAGAAGGAAAAAATCTAAAATTAGCACATTGTTGGATTCGAACTCACTAGCTAGCCTCAGATTCGCTTAGTCAATTTATGTTTTAAACCTTAGCCTCGGCCCAAAATCCCTGCAACCCATGAAAGCCAATCCATGCAGCACACGCCCAAGGCCTACACAAAGCCCATGCATGCCCAAGCCTTCCCAAATAAAAGAAATCCCATGCAAAACACATGAAAAAAATCCCTCAAATCACCTTCCAATTTAGCAAGATTGTGAATCTCATCCTCACCAAAATTAGGAGATTGTGTTCCCTAAATAAATTAAGAAAATATATCTCATATTTATTTGATTCATTGATTGAAGATCCATTGAAAACATTATAAAATGAGACTTGACCAAACCCTAGGCTGACACACCACACTCACACGGCAATCAAAGAGCAAAACCTTGACCTCTTTCTTCTTTTCTTCTATTCTCATCACCGAAATAACTTTCAAATAACCCTTCAATCATCAACCAACAAAAGCCACAAACAAAACAAATTCCACTGTCACAAATAACAACAAAACCTAATCACAAACAAAACAAACTCCACCGACCAAACAACTAAACAAACTGACCAAACACAAACCAACAAAAAAACAAGAAACCAACCTCACCAAGACCGAAACACACAAGCAAAGAAGCCACATTCTTAACAAATAAAACAACAATAAACAGCTACCTTCTCACCGACAACCAAATCAATAAAAAACAAAACACTCACCGAACAATAAAATAATAAAAGCCAAAACAACAACACACAGCCCCCACCGGAGAGAAAATAACCCGTGTGACCAATGATCACAAGCCAAAAAACAAACAGCCCCTAAAAACCAAAAGTAAACTACCCACAAATAACCCCTAAAACAAGAAGCAAACCGCACAAACAGTCCCAAAAATAGTCCAAAAACAGCCCCAAAATAGTAAACAGCAGCCCAAAAATGACCAAAATAGCAGCCTAAAAACAGCGAAAAAACGAGCAGAAATAGCGAAACAATGAGTAGAAACAACGAACCAGCAAACCAGAAAAACAATCAGCTTCAATCCTTCCGGTGACGGCCTAACGCGCTTCCGAAAAGCAACTTAAAAGGTAAGACCTGAGAGCACCTTTTACCATATTTATTTTATAGTTCCGGACATGGCATGCCTGGCTGGACGTGAAATACGTCCAGCCTGGTATGTGAAGTCCTACATTAAAGACGGCCAAATCTTTTGGTCATATTTTCTTTCTCTACAATTTTGTTGTTTATCTTTTTTTTTTTAATATATATATTCAATTACTTTTATGGTTATTATATTATTTTATTATTTATCTTTCTGTCAATTTATTATTATTTATTATTTCGCATTTATTTTGTTATTTATTTTATCTATTTAGTGTTATTTGTCTTTTCTATTTATTTACTCGCATTTATCGTTATTTTATTGTTTCGCTTTTACTTTTATTTATGTTTTGCTATATTATTTCGCATATATTTTCATGTCTGTTTACATTACATTAATGATTGTGTGTGTCATCCCATGCGGTATATCGGATGGAAACCCAAATATAAATTCTGTAGCCGAATCTGAATGGACAGTAGTGTGGTATGTACTTGGGATACAACTCCACGTACCGCTCGGGAAATACTCATATATGTATGTTTATGTCATTATTGGTGCTATCTTTATAAGAACGTTCGAACGCTTTTTCGAACGCAACTCGAACGCAAGCATTATGTCTCACTCCATTCGAACGCGTTTTCAAACGCTACACGAATGTGAACTCTCTGGAACACTTCATTCGAACGCGTTTACGAATGTTACACGAACGCACACACACTAGACAACCACTTTCTTTATATTTCATTTATTTTTACCTATTTAATTATTTATTTTGCATTATGCGTTGGGATTAATTATTTGAATTTATTATTAACGTCTTTTTCCTGCTTTTGATTATTATTATAATCGTATTTCTTTATTTAATATGCTTTTGGAACTATGTATTTTCTTTTATTTTTTATTCATGTTTATGGGTGTGCAAATTTGTGTGTTTATTCGAATTATCTTGTATGTGCTACATAAGACTTGATTATACCATTGTGTGAACCCATCCAATATACTGGCATAAGTGAGGGACCATTCCAAACCCAACGGTTTGAGGTCTTCCCTTGCGAGGGGTGAGTGCGGCCTTAAATCATTTCCTAGTTCACACTAGGTGGCGACTCCTTTATTCTTCGGTTTAGTCCCCCGTGGGCTACTCCGTACTCTCTACGGGTTGCGAACCCAACAGTGTCGTGGTCGCCGAGCATCATAGGCATATCGGTAAACCCCGCTTCGATCCTACAGATGGCGACTCCACTGGTGATAGAGAATCGACCCTGAAATAATGCCTTGTAGTGTCTGTGGCTTTGGCTTTGGTTACCCAAGTCTCATATTTTTAGTCGATAAATTACCGATATAAAAATAAACTTTCATTTTCCCCTGCCTCATTGCTCACTGTTTTCTTCATTTCCAAATTTATGATCACTTCTGCTTCAGTCTTGGTAAGTTTTTTTCTTAATACTATATTAATTAACAAATGTATATTATGTACAGATAAAATTAATTAGGAACTTTTATATTTATGGATCTTGTTTGGGTGTTGTTGTATTTAGGTAAGAAAAATAATTTAATTAGGAACTTGTATTATGATTGTGTTGATGATTATTTTGAAGTATATATTATAATTTGATATGTTTATTTCTATAACAATATGAACTGGAAATTTTCTTCTATTTTAATTATAACATAACAGAAATAAATTCAAATAGATGGTGGATATATGCGAGGCTTAATAATGATAGCACACTTAACATGGATTTTATGAATGAGATACTAGAATTTATTGAATATGCTAGTGGTTAGTCATCATATATGCAATGTAGTAAGATAATGTGTCCTTGTAAAGTATGTCATCTTCGAAAGTTTAGAGAAATTGAGGAAGTTAAGTTACATCTAATGAAAAATAGATTTGTTTCAGATTATTATGTATGGGATCAGTATGGGGAAACTCTTACATGTAGTGCATCCGAGAAGTTCACATACAACACATCAACGGTGATGGAAATAGAAGCCATAAATCCATATCACCAAATGATTTATGATGTGTGGCCCTAGCTTTGTTAATGATGACCACAGTTTTTTTGAAGCAACTGGGTATAGTTTTCAGACAGATAATCTGGAGGAATCCCAAATCCTTATGCAGAGAAAGTTTGTAAGATATTGAATTCTTTAGATACACAATTGTGGCTGGGGTGTGAAAAATATTCGCAGTTGTCAATGGTAGCTAGATGTTTGAATATGAAATCGAGCAACATCAGTCAGAGAAGGCCTTTAATGATTGGGTACAATTTATTAGATAAATGTTATTAGAAGACAATACGATGGTGGATAACTTTTACAGTACGAAAAAATTTGTTCAGGGCATTGGACTACATGTTGAAAAAATTGATTGTTGTAATAATGGTTGCATGATACACTAAGGTGATGATATTGCATTGACAATATGTAAATTATGTTCTCAACCTAGATTTAAGAATGAGAGAGGACCAACTAAACACAAGAATGTTCCATATAAGAATATGTATTATTTCCTTTAACCTTAAGGTTGTAACGACTATACGTTTTAGTGACAACAGCCGAGCATATGAGATGGCACGATGAACATGAACAAGAAAAAGACATTATGTGTCATCCATCTGACTCGGATGTATGGAAGCATTTTAGTCGCATTCATCCTTCATTTGCATATGAAAGTCGTAATATTATATTGGGGTTGTGCACTGATGGTTTTCAACCTTTTGGCCAATCAGGACAACAATATTCTTAATGGCTAGTCATAGTCACTCCGTACAATCTGCCACATTGGATGTGCATGAAAGAGCAGTACATGTTCTTATCATTAATTATTCCAGGACTTCAAAATCTGAAATAAAATATAGATATTTACCCACAGTCTTTGATAGTAGAACTACAACTATTGTGGGATGTGGGTGTACATACATATGATGTATCGAGAAAGCAAAACTTCAACTTGAGAGCTGCACTGATGTGGATAACTAGTGATTTTCCCGCGTACTCGATATTGTCAGGCTGGTCTACATCTGAAAAATTGGCTTGTCCTTATTGTATGGAGAACACACAAGCATTCTCACTCCTCCCAAGTAATCGAAAGACTTCATTGTTTGATAACAACCGTAAGTTTCTTCAGCCAAATCATCAATTCAGACGCAACAGAACTCATTTCCGTAGGAATACTACAGAATACTCAGCACAAACGAACTCTTGTAGCAGATTGATGAGCGAGTGTTGAGAAAGGTTACTGAACTTGATGCAGATGAGATTAATAATGGTCCAAGATGTAAGCATTCTGGGTGGAAGAAAAGAATCATCTTTTAGGATTTACCGTATTGGAGTTCTAATTTGATTAGACATAATCTCAATGTGATGCACATTGAGAAAAATGTATTCAAAAATGTGTTCAACACTGTGATGGATGTGAAGGAAAATACTAAAGGTACTGCCAAAGCAAGGGAAGATAAAGTGATATTATGCAACTTACCAGAGTTACAAATACATGCGGGGTCCGAGAAGTATCCTAGAGCATGTTACACATTTGATAGAAATCAAAAAGAAATTTTATGCAAATGGTTAAAAAAACTCAAGTTCCCAGACAATAATGTTTTGAATATGGGACGATGTATGGATATGTAAAAGTATAAGTTATTTGGGATGAAGAGTTACGATTGCTATGTGTTATGCAAAGGTTGATACTAATTGCATTTCGTTAATTACTTCCAAGACATGTTTGCCAGGCACTTGCAGAGATACGTTTATTTTTCAATGACTTAACATCAACTACTGTTAAAGTGGCTGAGATGGAAAGACTTGAAGAAGAGATCCCAGTCATTTTGTGTAAATTAGAGTGTATTTTCCCTCCAGTCTTATTCGATTTTATGGAACATCTTCCAGTACACCTACCGTATGAAGCATAAATAGCTGGACCCGTGCAAAATCGATGGATATATCCATTTGAGCGGTAACAAGAAAAAACAATCTTACTTATTATTGTGTCAATAGAGTTGCTGATTGTATGTTTCTTATGTGATTATTTTATCAAATACCTTGACATTTGAAACATAATGTCAAAAACAAGACAAAAGTTGAGGGTTCCATTTCTAATGCGTATATAGTTGAGGAAACATAAACATTTTATTCGTATTATTTTGAACCTCATGTGAAAACGAGGCTCTGAAAAATTTCTCGTAATGATGATGGTGGGAATGTTGAAGAGGTTGAAGGAAATCTCAACATTTTCACATATTCTGGTCGACCATATGGAAAATTTAAGAAAAGAAGATTGGAATATAAAGAAATATTGGCAGCTCACACTTACATCTTGTTGAACTGCACTGAGGTTTTATCGTTTCTGAAGTGAGTTTTTTTATTTACAATAATAATTATTTGTTTCCTTCCAAGTCATATTCTTCAAAGTCATATTCTGCCATTTGTTTGTAGCATAAACATTGACGAGTTAAAACAACTAGTGCTCGCAATCACTGAAGCTAAGATTGATGTTCAAATTGAAACATATTTTGCCTATTGGTTCCAAATATATGTAAGTAATAAATTGGATGTACGTATAGGTTAAATGTGTGTTACACTATAGGCAAACAATTTTCACTTTATTGGATATGCACGTGACAACAAACTGTTAGGGTTGGTGCTCAGAGTGCCAATCTGGATCGTATTTATGTCCGATTCATGAATACGATCAATGTCATTTTTCCATAATATTACTTATTTAATGGTAGCACCCCTTGTCTTTTATATACATATTCGATCTAATTACGACTAGATATCTAATTATGATTAGATTGAAACTAAATCTGATTTAGTGATACGTGTATATTAGACAAAGACCCTAGGATTTACAATGTAGTGCGCAATTACAAAGTAGTTTGTAATTGATATTGGGAAGCGTCACTATAAGTTGTATATCCTTAGATAAAGTTCCTGGTCAAGATTTACTAACACAGGTCGGTTAGTAAAATCTGCTGAGACCAGTACATGTCGTATATCATGACTTGGTCTGATGGTTTATCCTAATGAACCATGAGTCTCGGGAGAGTCGTCTAGACATGTAGGTGTTTATTTGATGAACACTGAACGACTCACTGAAGATTTCCTAATAGATGGTACACCAACATCAATAGGAATCTTCTCGAGTTGAGCGAGCATAGTGATCTTTCGACTTGAGATACCACAGTGGATATATGAGTTATCCTCCACACTTTGATGGCAGTCATGTCACCGATCTATTTAGATCAGACCTCCGCATGTTCGTTGGGTGTGGACTGATGCTCATGATATCCAGTGTGTATCAAGATAGAATTTGTCAGTCTTGTGTACAGGGCATAGGTATCCTGCGCGTGTTTGCGAGCTAGTAAATCCATGGCCGTGGTATAACTTCGGAAGCAAGTTCCTAGTGTTATTCAGAGATCATAAATTTGAAAGTCGACTATATTATACCATAAGGATTTGACGTTCTTATCTATATCCCAAGTATAATATGGATAGCCTGTGACAGAGGGATTATACTTATGCAATGACCTCGACTTGCATAGTTTAGCGAGATTATCTGTGGTCGTCATAATTCATGAGTGTGTGAATTATGGACACGAAATTGGATTTCGTGACGGATAAACCTATACTTAGAGAGTCCCACAATATGAAGTGTACTCATTGAGCACTTGGGCAACGCGTTATGAATAATATAAATTATTCATAACACTTCACTGGATTAAATGAGTTAATTCGAATCATTTAAACGGTTAAACAAAAAACACATGCTTTAAGGAATTTTGGTCAATTAATAATTATTATGTATTTGTATTTGATACATAATTTGATTAGATACACATTAATTAATTGTCAAATGAGAGTTTGACACATGTCATTAATATATGTATTTATTTTTTAATGTAAATAAAAATACATATATAATAATAATTATATTAATTAATTATTTAGATATTTAATTGTTAAATATTTGAATAATTAAATAATATCCATAATACATAAATATTATGCAATATGTTTAATTATTATTGATACATGTGGCATGTTTTAATTAAGCTTAATGTGTGCAAATTTGATTTGCTAACATAAAGCTTGTTTTTAATTTAATGAAATTAAATTATAAAAATGACCAAAATACCCTTGTAAAGTCAGTTTTGGCTATTTTTAAAGGGAAATTTTTTTCTTTTCTTGTTAATGGCTACTCTTGGCCGAAACATCATCCTCCAAATACATCCCTCAAATTATTTGATAATTCAAGAAGGAAAAGGAAGGAAATAAGAAAAGACTTAAAGAATTAGGAGAATTAAAGGTAATTCTATATATCCATAAGCTTAGAAAACATGTTTCTTATTTCTTGATGATCTAGTAAGATTCTAGGGTTTCTTATTTTCTTAAGAATTTGGGGCTTTTTGATTTGGAGGATGGAATTGAAGGCTTGGTGCATGTGTGAAGTTGATTTGAATGATATTATTGTAATATTGGTTCAATTTAATCATTTGATGATATATTGTCATTCTAGAGTTTTATGACCTCTCTTTTAATGCCTAGAATTGTTCTTGGGTGCTTCATTGGTGGTGGCTTGGATTGGTGTTGTGATTAATTTGATTAATGTTGAGAAAGTTGGATTAAAGCATGAAAAATTGACATTTTTGGTTTCTGGATCAGATCTGGAAATTCTGGGTTTATGGTGATAAACATTATGTCATATAAATATATTGGATTTGTTTTGGGTGTTGGAACAATTACCGGAAATTATTTCGTAGTTGAAATATGAGAAAACGGTGAAAAACGGCGTTATCGGGTGACTTTTGAGTCAACCGGGTGACGACTGCCCAAACAGTGAATTGGTCACTGTTCGGGCAGCCCATAGACTGCCCTAGCACTATTGAAGCTGACCTGGGCAGCCCTCATGTGCATTGGATGATCGGTTCGGTCAAAAATGTATTTTATGCCATTTTGCGGAAAAATATTTTCGTAAAAGTTTCGCGATGTTTCTTAGTTATTTATGTCGTTATTTGATATTGAATAAATATGTTTAGGTGAAATATGAATAAATTATTCATATTGGATATTGAATAATTTATTCGGTAATTCAAAAAGTTTTAAAATTATGATTTCACCCGAACCGCGAGCTTTCGCTGCGCCCGCGCCAAAACCCCAACACAAACACTCTATCAACAACATCTATAACAAAGATTTAGCAAAAGACTCTTTGAGAATGATCAACTATTTTAATGTGTATTTCGTTAATAGATATAAATTTCACACTGAAATACATGGCTCCGGTCGGGCCACGATAAACAGTGGAGTTTGTATAAAGGGATCTAGCTATAGTGATAATTCATGCGACTTCTATAGTGGATTGAAGGAAATTTTAGAGGTGGAGTACCCTGGCTTACCAATTAAGAGAACCATATTATTCAATTGTGATTGATATGATTCAATTAATGAGATGAAGATTTATACACATTATAAGATGGTGGCTGTCAACAAAAGATGCCCATATAGAAAGTATGAACCGTTCATTCTCGCACTGCAAGCTTGAAAAGTGTAATATGTTCCTTACCCTGGTGCCAAACGAGACACAGGCGATTGGTAGGCCGTATGCAAGATCAAAGTTAGGTCAAATGTGGATATTCAAAAATCATCAAACAAAACTTATATCTCACAGATAACATTCCAAGAAGATACGGTGGAGTATGCGTATGAAAATGAAACAACTATAGAGGTTGATGATGAACTTAGTTATTTGAATGCATAAACTGGGGAATTGATTGATATAGACTCGGAGGATGCTGAGCAAGAATCAGATAAACCAATTTAGGTTCAAAAAGATAAATACAATGATTTTGTTGTTGATGATGATGATATGGACTATTGTTCAACATTTAGTATTTATGTTCGACCATATCTAGATTTTTTGTTAAATAATTAACTATATGTGCTATTTTTAAAAAATAGTATGTCATTAATCATGATGATAATATTAATTAAGTTTTAAGAAAATAATTTACCGACCCAATTGATTCGGTAATATTTAAGTTACCTCTATAAAAGGCTGCCGTGAATTTTCATTTACTGATCGAATTTTATTCGATCGGTAAATATTTTATATTTACGATCGATTTTTTGACATTTACAGACCGATAACTTCGGTTGGTAAAAATCTAATATAAAAACACATTCCGTAGGCATTGCATTTTTGCATATCAGCCCGATGTTGAGTCTCGTATGGAGACACTATCTCTTTAGTTGTGAAAGTCGCGCGAAACGGACGTTGGAAGGGTAAAATTGGAAAATGGAATTTTCGTTGGATTTAACTCGCTTGTTTCGCTTCGGGTTTGCTTGTTGGACCTCTATTTTAAAACACACCAAACCCATTAAATCACATCTCACAAATTAAATAATTAAAACATTTAAAACACATCTCACAAATTAAATAATTAAAACATTTAAAATACATGTCACAAATTAAATTGAATTAAAAATAATTAAAATTAAATTAAATAACTAAATTGAAATTAAATTAAATAACTAAATTGAAATTAAATTAAATAACTAAATTGAAATTAAATTAAATAGCTAATTAAAATCCAATTAAACTAAATCAAATTAAAATCCATTTAAACTAAATCAAATTAAATTAAATTTCAAAATTAAATAAATCACTCACCTAATTTAAATAATTTCTTGCCTTAAATAATTAAAATTAAACACATACATAAATTAATTGATTTCTTTCCTTTAAATAAACCAATGCAGAAACCCTAACCCTACCCTATCACTATATAAATAACAACAAACCCTAGACATATTCCTCTCTCCTGACGCCCCTCTCCTCTCTCACGGCAATTCACAAAGAAAACCCTAAACAAAACACTGCATCATCAACCCTTGAACATTCACGATAAAAACAAACAACAACAAAGATAAAGCCCCTTCACGCCCAGCAGATCAACACACAATAACCACGTTTTTGCCATTCAATAATACTACGACTAGTGATATTTAATGATTAAACCTTTGTGGATTAATATTGTCTCATATCTTATAATCTGGAACTAATCATAATGACTTTTATCATTTTATATATTCAAGTAATCTAATTACAAAATGATAAAATGTCATTTCCATTGTCACATAGTTAATTTGTACAAAAAACCACAATGTCTTTTACAAATAGTGACGCTATGGGTCATAATTGTCTAATAATCTCCCACTTGGCCTATAGCCAGTCACTCAAGCATCTAACACCTGAACTATGTACATGTCGCTCAAACTTTTGCTGAGGAATAGATTTCGTCAGCGGATCTGCAATGTTGTCCTCTGATGCGACCTTCTCAATCTTCACATCGCCACGATGTATGATCTCACGAATCAGATGGAAACGTCGAAGAACATGCTTGGATCGTTGATGAGACCACGATTCCTTAGCCTGCGCTATAGCCCCGTTATTGTCACAATACAATGGAAAGGGCTCAGCTGCTAACAGAACTACTCCTAATCCAATTAGAAATTTACGGATCCAAACTGCCTCTTTTGCTGCTTCAGCTGCAACAATATACTCCGCTTCTGTTGTTGAATCGGCAACAGTCTCTTGCTTGGAAGATTTCCAGCTTACTGCTATGTTGTTCAAACAAAATATGTACCCGGATTGCGACTTACAGTCATCTTTATCGGTTTGGAAACTTGCATTGGTAAACCCAGTTACCTCAAGTTCTCCATCTCCATAGATTAAGAAAGTATCCTTAGTTCGTCTAAGATACTTAAGGATATTCTTAACCGCCATCCAGTGACCTTCACCTGGATCGGCCTGATAGCGACTACACATGCTCAAAGCATATGAGACATCAGGTCGCGTACATATCATGGCATACATGATCGATCCGACTGCCGAGGCGAACGATATCCGACTCATGTTGTCTCTCTCATCTTGAGTTTTAGGACACATGTCCTTAGATAGAGTGACGCCATGTGACACTGGCAACGGTCCCCTCTTAGACTGTTCCATGTTGAATCTCTTCAACACTTTGTTAATGTACGTGCTCTGGGAGAGTCCAAGTAGTTTTCTAGATCTATCCATGTAGATCTTTATTCCTAGAATAAAGGCTGCTTCTCACAGATCTTTCATGGATAATTTTAATGAAAGTCAAGCTTTCACTGATTGTAGCATAGGAATGTCATTGCCAATAAGTAATACATCATCAACTTAAAGGACAGTGAATGTCAGTGCCCTCCCACTAACCTTCTTATATACACAAGGATCATCCTCGTTTTGAACGAAATCATATTCTTTTATGATCTCATCAAAACGTTGGTTCCAAGAACGCGATGCTTGCTTCAATCCATAAATGGATCGATTTAACTTGCAAACCTTGTTCGCATGTTTAGGTACGACAAAACCGTTAGGCTGTTGCATATAAACATCCTCCAAAAGGTTTCTGTTAAGGAAAGTGGTTTTGACGTCCATCTGCCATATCTCGTAATCGAAATATGCAGTAATAGCAAGCACAATCCGAATGGATTTAATCATGGCAACGGGTGAAAACGTTTCATCGTAATCGACACCATGTCGTTGACTATACCCTTTTGCTACAAGCCTAGCTTTGTACGTTTGTATATTTCCATCCATGTCGGTCTTCCTCTTTAAGACCCATTTGCAACCAATAGGCTTTACGCCTTCGGGTGCATCAACCAGTGTCCAAACTTGATTGGTGTACATGGAATCCATTTCGGACATCATGGCATCTTGACATAAACCGGAGTCGATACCTTGTATCGCTTCCTCATACGTAGCTGATTCGTCTTCATCAATAAGATTAATATCTACATGAGGTTAGATCAGAAACCCATACCTCTCAGGTTATTTTCTGACTCTCTCCGACCTACGCGGTTCTTGTGTATTCGAAGATTATGGTACAGTGTCATCCCTGATGAACTGTTCATGTTCCGTTAAGGATTCTGTGCCAAAATAGTATCACTCCAATTTTCATCGAGTTCTACTTTCCTCCCACTTACCACTGTATTAGGAATTCCTTCTCAAGGAAAACCGCATGTAGAGCAACAAATATTTGTTCTCTTGTGGGTGATAGAAGTAATTTCCTTTGGTTTCCCTAGGATATCCCACAAATAGGCATTTATTCGATTTGGGTTCTAGTTTGGTACCTTCCAAATGTTTGACGTATGCCCAGCAACCCCAAATCTTCAGAAATGAGAAACCCAGTTTCTTTCCTGTCCATATCTCATACGGAGTCTGTTGAACAGACTTTGACGGAACCTTATTCAAAATAAGTATTGCATTGTTCAATGCATATCCCCAGAAGGAAATATGTAGCTATGTGCGACTCATCATAGACTTTACCATGTCCAAAAAAGTTCAGTTTCTCCGTTCGGACACACCGTTTAACTGCGATGTTCCTGGAGGAGTCCACTGTGAAAGAATACCATATTCTTTCAAGTAATCAAGAAACTCATTGCTTAAGTATTCGCCACCACGGTCCGACCGTAATGTCTTAATACTTTTGACGGTCTGTTTTTCTACTTCGTGTCGAAACTCTTTGAATTTCTCAAAGGTTTCCGACTTGTGTCTCATCAGATACACATAACCATAACGCGATGCATCATTCGTAAAGGTTACAAAGTATTCATATCCACCTCTAGCCTGGCTAGACATGGGCCCACATACGTCACTATGAACGAGGGCTAACAGTTCGGTAGCACGTATGATGAGCGGAAAATATATCAATATTTACCGCCCCTTTTACTTAATATTTTGTTTAGTTTCTCGGGTTTGATGAACGTTTTGATGTGTTTTAGTTTATTTTGCAGATAAAATAATATTGGGACTTAATGAAATCATTTAGGATGAAATGTGGGTCAATTAAGGGCAATTATTGGATTTGATATTAATTTTGGAGATTGGAAACTTGAAAGGGCGTTTTGACGAAGTGCAGTTTTGGAAATTCCAGTTTTGCGCATCTGTCTTATTTTGGGCATAACTTTTTACTCCAATATCGGATTGAGCTGATTCAAGTGCCAGATTAAAGAAGACTCAAAGTTCTACAACTTTGAAAGAGAAAATATTTTCGAATTCTGATGATTTCATGACCGAAATTGATGAACTATCCAGAAGTGTGTGGTGTGTATTATTAAAAGTCATTATCAATCATTTTCAAAGCAAAATATTAATTAATAAATAATTAATAAAAATTATCAAATCACCACCCAACAAGATAAGCAATTAGTGGAGCAATTATGGATTTGGTGGAGTAATTAGTGGAGAAATTAATAATGGATTTGGTGGAGAATTTGATGGATGATTTGATGGTGGCAAAATTTTGCCTATAAATACCAAGCCATTTCATTTGTAAAAATTCATACTTTCTTCTTTGAAATTCTTAATGAATAAATAAGAAGATTGTATCTAGTTTGTTTATTTTTAGTTTTCAGTAATTAATTTTCAGTTTCGCCCTTTCTTTTCTTTACTTTTCAGTTTTTACTTTCCGCAATTTACTTTTACGCACAACACTTTTTTTTTCTTTACTTTTTCAGTTTTTATTTTTCAAGCAATGAGGAGGTAATTCCCCCTTGCTGGGGTGAAAGGTAAAGCTTTTATTATTACTATTTAGATTAATCTCCCTTAATTATAATATATAAACTATTTAAAACCTGACTTAATGAGGATACCGCTATATTGGTCGGTTGGTAATTAATTATAAATTGGTTTTAATTTGACTAAGTATGGATACCGCCTGGTTGGTCGGTTGGTAATTAATTATTAATTTGACTTAATCAGGATACCGCCTATATGGCTGGTTGGTAATATATCACGCAAAGTTAATATATTATATTAAGGGAGATATCTAAAATAGTAGTAATAAAAGTTGATCCTCTAACCCCAGCATTTTCTTTTATTGTACTTTTACTTTATTTACTTTTAGCAATTTACTTTCAATAATTTACTTTTAATTTTTTTTACTTTTTACTTTTACTTTTTACTTTTACTTTTCACTTTTTTTTACTTTTCAATATTTAATTTTCAGTATTTACTTTATATCTTTTATTTTATTTAAGTTTTTACTAGCCCTAATTATGTGTTAGTTATCTGGGGTTGTGATGAATTCTAATATCACCGGTTTATAAGAGATTATTTTATAGTTTGGGTAATTTAAAGGTTTACTTATTAAGTCTTAAGCTTAATGCTTCTTGTTGTCTGATCACCAATAAGATTGATGTGGTAAATCTAAAATGAACTAGACATAGGGATTTTAGGTTTCAGCCTTAGACTTAATAGCCCACGATCTTCCTTGAGGATAGATAACCCTTTAATAGATTTCCTTACAGGATAGACATATACCTGTCGGGCGGGGGTAGCCATAATTGGAACTTAAACTTAATGAATCCATATAATTTGGTTGACATAGACATATGGTTCAATTGGGTTAAACTGGGTATTTGCGTCTGACCATCGACAGATGCTTTTGCATAATTTAGTGTTCCAGGTTAGTAAACTGATTTATTACACAAACATAAAATAATCACTTCATCTTTTAAAAGATATTAGAATGATTCACAACCCTAGATCTTTGTGTCTTTTGTTATTTTTCCTTATTATTTTCTTTTGTCTTTTTATTTATTTATTTATTTAGCAAATCTACAATCAACCAAATCAATCAAACAATCATTCTCTTCTCCCTCAATTAGATATCTGTAAATCAATAGATTCAATAATTAATAACAACAGTAGGAATTAAGTCCTCGTGGGATCGATATTTTTATACTACTTGAACGATACGTGCGCTTGCGTTATACGTGTGTGTTTACGCCGGTCAAGTTTTTGGCGCCGTTGCCGGGGACTTATATTTCTTGAGTGTTTGAAAAAAAAATGGAACACTACTGGGAGATTGAAAGATTACGTGCTTTACAAGAAGATACACCCCACATTTGGGAGCAACAGTCCGGTTTTCTGAGGCCTTTTGTCCAGCCCAACAATTATCACTGGATGCCAGAACCAAGCAATACCCCATTTGCTCAACAGAACGAGATGGGGAGATGTATGATATGTGACGGTAACCACCCGAGCGATCAATGTATATACCGTTCAGAGTGGCAGAATTTTCAGAATCATTCAAAGTATGAAAAACCATCACATTTTCCATCTTATCCACCATCCATATGCGATTTTCATCAACAAATAGAACCATCAGAGGAAGATCAGTTGTTAAACATGCTCAAAGATATGTTCGAGTTGGATGCAATGCTTGAAACAAGCCAGAATCAATTGGAAAGTATTCAGAGACAATCAGAATTCATTCAGAGGATGACAGATCAAATGAGACAATTCACAGAAAACCAGGACTACATACCTCAAGAACCAGTTTCAGATGACACTGATGAAGCCTTCGAGTACCAATCATTTCACAATGACACTTCAACAGAGGAGGAGGCTGAGCAGTATCAACAACCAGAGGTATCAGTTCAGGAGCCCGAACCGGCAAAGTCTCAATTTGACTTTTATTATTCAGATTCTGACGAGGATGAAGCTGATCTATTTGTACCAACTGCACCAACAACGGTGGATCAAACATTCAATCCTCAAAATGAAGATCTTGGAGCATGCTTTACCATGATGTTTGAAGAAGATCTATCTGAACCATCCATTCCAGTCATATCAGAGGATGAAGACCTAAAATCTAACATTTATTTCATTCTCAGGTTGACAATTTTGAAACATGTATTTCACAGATGACAGATGAAGAGCTGAATATGGAAATTTTAAAATACATCTGTGAAGAAAATATGGAACAAGAAGCAGAGCAAATGGAGGAGCAAATGTCTGACCTTAATAAAGATCCAGAGCATTCATTCAGGAAACATCGCTGTTTTGGGGAGTACAAATAAAGATATCAACCAGAAGCTTGACAGAATGGAATTTCCATTCCAAGTCAAGCATCATACGAGACCTTCTGATTTTCTTTCTTTCTTTGCAGGAACCACTGGAGTAACAAGGAGTAAAAAGGTGGCACGAGCACTGAATGAGACAAAACTCTTTTTGCCACTTTACCGTTGGAAGAGACTCTTCAAAAGCAACGCTCACGGATTGTCTTTAATCGGACATCCAAAACGACATTGAAACCTCCTTAACATATGAATTTCAGTCACGTCTGGCTGAAGACGAAAATTTAGCGCTAGCAGGGGGCAACCCATGCAATTTGTTGTAATTTCTGTTTTCATATTTTGTGTGAACTTTTTAATTTTGTGTGTTATTTTTATAGGGAAAGGCACAAACGAAGCATTTTAAAACAGAAGGAATGGTGTTTGGCAATCACAAAGATGGAACCAATTTATTAGAGATGGCTGAGTAAAGAATGAAATCTTGAGACGCACCCTAATGGATTATATACCAAACGAGTGGCGTATTGCGTACACAATTCCGTTGCCTTAATTATTGCTTTGATTCGCTTTTCTATTGTAATTATCTTTATTTTCGTAGATAGGATCCAGACTTTTTGACCTTTCACGATTTCTTTTGTTGTTTAGCTAACAATCGTCATTTGGAAGATATTAGTGCTATTATTACTCACCCTTTTTCAGGTACTATAAATTCAGCTCGTCATTGCACTTTTGAAGGCATCCAGAGTTGAAAAAGAAATACAAAAAAAAAAAATGGAAGCCACTTCAAGAAGACGAGTTGAAAACATCTGCGTGTTTTGTGGTAGTAGTGTCGGTACTAAGCCACGATACATAGAAGCAGCACAGGAATTGGGTCGAGTCTTAGCTGCAAGGAATATACACTTAATATATGGCGGAGGAAATCTTGGACTTATGGGGATCGTTTCAAAGGCTGTACAGGAAGGAGGCAGTCATGTTTTGGGAATCATCCCAAAACCCTTGGCAGAGGCAAATCTTATTGGATCATCAAACGGCGAGGAACTAATCGTGCCAGGTATGTCTGAACGACTGGTAGAAATGATTAACCGTGCTGATGCTTTTATCGCTTTGCCAGGTGGCTTGGGTACGTTGGAGGAAATTTTTATAGTGCTATCTTGGGCGAACCTGAATATACACCAGAAACCGCTTGGACTGCTCAACGTTGATGGATTTTATGATTTTCTTTGTGTGTTTCTTGATGATGCTCGAAGAAATGGGTTCGTGTCAAAACCTATGAAAGAACTCCTTTTCACTGCCAGAACTGCTCCGGATCTAATAGACCAACTCATAGCTTATGAACCACAAGTTGACCCTCTCCTTTCAAAGATAAAATGGTCCGAGGACGATCGTGGTAAGAGGCGTCGAATTAATCTGGACCTTAACCTTTAATTTCCTGTAGATTTCAGCTAACCAGGTACGACCTTCTTAACTCTCCTTTTACTGTTTAAGACATTGGGGACAATGTCTCATTTAGGTTTGGGGGAGGGAATTAGTTGATTAGTACCTTGTTTTTAGTTGTGTGTTGTTTTTATTTTTAGTCCAAAATTTTTCGAAAAATACAAAAAAAAATTGAAAATTTTCAAAAATTACAAAAATATTATGTTGTTAATTTGACCAAAAAGGTGAAATTGGTAAAAGATAGCTGAGTAAGGAATTTCCACTCCTGAGACTTATCTCAAACCTATTTCGAAACAAGTTAATTTTTGTTTATTTCCTTTTTAATTATTAATTTGTGAATTCTCCTTAACACTGACTAAAAGGAATCTTCATATGCTCAATTGATAGATATTATCAACATATATAGTAACATACAGACATGAGCTAAAATTGAAAAGTTTGTAATATTCAGTGCTCTAGTTTAATTGGAGGAAGCATCTCAAAAAGCAGAGTGGAGTAAAAAAAAAAAAAAAAATCTGATTTACAAAAATAAAGTATCTAAGATCCGGGTTATTAAGTCTGTAAGGGTGTTTTAACACCTAGTGCCCTAAAACCAACTGGTTTGGGAGTCACTGGCCCAAAGCTCGTTACATGGATCAAAGATGCTGCAAAAAATATATATATCTGAAGTCTGAGTAATTAAGTCCGTAGGGGTGTCTTAACACCTGGTGCCCTAAAGCCAACTGGTTTGGGAGCCACCGACCCAAAGCTCACTACATAGATGGAAGATATTGTATATAAATAAAAAATTCAAAAAATCAAAGAAAAAAATCAGAAAAATGAGAAAATTTATTCCATTGCTATAAAAAAAGGTGTGAAATCTGATAGAACTTTAGGACAAAAATATTACTCTCTTATCAACTGCACTTGTGACTGTTGTGGGCAAAAATGAGTTGATAATATTTTGTCGGCTGTGTATATGAAGAATGGTAAAAATAATCGGAGAATTTACTTATTCTGTAATTTAGAATGAAACAAAACAATTATTGACTTGTAGAAGTAGAAGTTTCACCTGATTAGTCACTAACATCTTTATTCTCTTTTCGCTTGTCTTTTTGCTTTTGTGTGCATTAGTTTTACTACCTTTTTACTTTTGTAAAATGTTTGTGGGTATCATTGCTGTAAACCCTCACGAGACTACAACTCGTCCACTAGGGACACCTAGGGGTTAAAGGCTTGTGCATATGCTAAATGCAACCGTGATCCCTACGAAAGTGGCTTAGTTTAATTTAATTGTTTCTTGTATTTTATTTTGTTGTTTTGCTCGAGGACTAGCAAAATGTTAGGTTGGGGGTGTGATGAGCGGAAAATATATCAATATTTACCGCCCCTTTTACTTAATATTTTGTTTAGTTTCTCGGGTTTGATGAACGTTTTGATGTTTTTTAGTTATTTTGCAGATAAAATAATATGGGACTTAATGAAATCATTTAGGATGAAAAATGTGGGTCAATTAAGGGCAATTATTGGATTTGATATATTAATTTTGGAGATTGGAAACTTGAAAGGGCGTTTTGACGAAGTGCAGTTTTGGAAATTCCAGTTTTGCGCATCTGTCTTATTTTGGGCATAACTTTTTACTCCAATATCGGATTGAGCTGATTCAAGTGCCAGATTAAAGAAGACTCAAAGTTCTACAACTTTGAAAGAGAAAATATTTTCGAATTCTGATGATTTCATGACCGAAATTGATGAACTATCCAGAAGTGTGGTGTGTAATTATTAAAAGTCATTATCAATCATTTTCAAAGCAAAATATTAATAATAAATAATTAATAAAAATTATCAAATCACACCCAACAAGATAAGCAATTAGTGGAGCAATTATGGATTGGGTGGAGTAATTAGTGGAGAAATTAATAATGGATTTGGTGGAGAATTTGATGGATGATTTGATGGTGGCAAAATTTTGCCTATAAATACCAAGCCATTTCATTTGTAAAATTCATACTTTCTTCTTTGAAATTCTTAATGAATAAATAAGAAGATTGTATCTAGTTGTTTATTTTTAGTTTTCAGTAATTAATTTTCAGTTTCGCACTTTCTTTTCTTTACTTTTCAGTTTTTACTTTCCGCAATTTACTTTTACGCACAACACTTTATTTTCTTTACTTTTTCAGTTTTTATTTTTCAAGCAATGAGGAGGTAATTCCCCCTTGCTGGGGTGAAAGGTAAAGCTTTTATTATTACTATTTAGATTAATCTCCCTTAATTATAATATATAAACTATTTAAAACCTGACTTAATGAGGATACCGCTATATTGGTCGGTTGGTAATTAATTATAAATTGGTTTTAATTTGACTAAGTATGGATACCGCCTGGTTGGTCGGTTGGTAATTAATTATTAATTTGACTTAATCAGGATACCGCCTATATGGCTGGTTGGTAATTATCACGCAAAGTTAATATATTATATTAAGGGAGATATCTAAAATAGTAGTAATAAAAGTTGATCCTCTAACCCCAGCATTTTCTTTTATTGTACTTTTACTTTATTTACTTTTAGCAATTTACTTTCAATAATTTATTTTAATTTTTTTTTACTTTTTACTTTTTACTTTTTACTTTTTACTTTTCACTTTTTTTACTTTTCAATATTTAATTTTCAGTATTTACTTTATGTCTTTTATTTATTAAGTTTTTACTAGCCCTAATTATGTGTTAGTTATCTGGGGTTGTGATGAATTCTAATATCACCGGTTTATAAGAGATTATTTTATAGTTGGGTAATTAAAGGTTTACTTATTAAGTCTTAAGCTTAATGCTTCTTGTTGTCTGATCACCAATAAGATTGATGTGGTAAATCTAAAATGAACTAGACATAGGGATTTTAGGTTTCAGCCTTAGACTTAATAGCCCACGATCTTCCTTGAGGATAGATAACCCTTTAATAGATTTCCTTACATGATATACATATACCTGTCGGGCGGGGGTAGCCATAATTGGAACTTAAACTTAATGAATCCATATAATTTGGTTGACATAGACATATGGTTCAATTGGGTTAAACTGGGTATTTGCGTCTGACCATCGACAGAGGCTTTTGCATAATTAGTGTTCCAGGTTAGTAAACTGATTTATTACACAAACATAAAATAATCACTTCATCTTTTAAAAGATATTAGAATGATTCACAACCCTAGATCTTTGTGTCTTTTGTATTTTTCCTTATTATTTTCTTTTGTCTTTTTATTTATTTATTTATTTAGCAAATCTACAATCAACCAAATCAATCAAACAATCATTCTCTTCTCCCTCAATTAGATATCTGTAAATCAATAGATTCAATAATTAATAACAACAGTAGGAATTAAGTCCTCGTGGGATCGATATTTTTATACTACTTGAACGATACGTGCGCTTGCGTTATACGTGTGTGTTTACGCCGGTCAACGTACACCTTTACCGCTAAAAGGTGTTTTAAGCATTTTACCTAATAAACAAGATTCGCAGACGTCATATGAATTTGGATAAAATCCATCCAAGTACCCACTCTTCGAAGTGTGGATATGCGAGTCTTGTTAATGTGTCCCAGACGACAGTGCCACATATAAGTTTCATCTTTGTTACTTAGTTTAAGCCTTTTGTTTGTTACATTATATGTTTGAGAGAGATTTATATTCAAAATATAAAGACCATTATCTACATCAGCACTGCATATCTCCATATCATTTATATACATAAAACACCCAGTGTTCTAAAATAAAAGTATAGCCATATTGGGCCATATAAAGATACATATAAAATATTCCTAGTCAAATAGGTACATAGTAACAGTCTGAAAGATTAAGTACATGCCCCGAGGGTAGTTCCGAAAATATAGTCCCAATGGCAGAAATGGCGACTCGAGTCTCATTTCCAACGCGGAGGTCAATCTCTCCTGAGGCTAGTCTCCTGCTAATCCGCAGATCTTGCACATCAGTACATATATGAGTACCACAACCAGAATCAAAAATCCAATTTTTAAAACTAGAAGTAGACATGTTTATTTATATAACAAACATACATGAAGCCGGTGCCTTGCCCGCTTTGATTTTCTTCATGTGTGCCTTGTACTCGCTGCAGTCACGCTTCCATTGACCCCGCTTACCCTTCCCATAAGGTTTTGACGATTTGGCCTTGCCATTCTTTTTCTTCTTCTTCTTTATACCTCCATTCGCCTTGGGCCAAGCCTTGGGAGACTGAGATGTTGAAGCAAAGTGCGCCTCACGCTTTTTGCCCTCCATCAGCTCTTTTTCTGCTTCACGCAGCATTGCCATCAGCTCTCCAAGATTATGGTCTTGGTTCATCATATTGTAGTTCATGATGAACCCGCTCCAACTATCAGGAAGAGACTATAAGATCAAATCTATAGAAGTCTCAGCCTCAAAGGTTATGCCTAGCTGACCTATCTATTCAATGTCGGCAATCATCTGTGACACATGGTGCTCAACAGATGTACCCTCCGACATTCGAGAGTGAAAGAGCTTTTTCTGTAATTTATACCTTTGCGATCTAAGGTTAGATCGGTGAAGGTCCTTCAATTTTGCCATCATAGTATAGGGATCCAATCCCTTGTTTTGGCGACAAAATTGAGGGGTCATCACAGCGAGCATGACAGACTGAGCAGTTGAGTTATCATCGCTATGAGTCTTCCAAAGCTCAAGCTTA
The DNA here is from genome assembly GCA_019454045.1 of Zanthoxylum bungeanum. Classification (NCBI taxonomy): domain Eukaryota; kingdom Viridiplantae; phylum Streptophyta; class Magnoliopsida; order Sapindales; family Rutaceae; genus Zanthoxylum; species Zanthoxylum bungeanum. The sequence continues at coordinate 51,672 of SKCR01034232.1, read as the reverse complement.
AGCGACTGCTCATTTCCGGGCTTAGGCCCGAGGGGTCTCTCTATCGTATAGAGCATCCTCTCAGCCCCCAGGACAATCCTGAGGTTCATATCCCAATCAGGAAAATTTGCGCCATTAAAGACATTTTCGCCCATGATAATGTCTCTAACTCCGATCTTCCAGCCATCTTAATTGCAATAGTCAAACTATTAAATTAACTATATTTGAGTACAGTCTAACTGTTACAAAGAAAATAACAAAATATTAGTCCAACTAATAAATATATATTATGACGAAATAATTTGAAAGCGCATAAGGCCGAGTATTTGAATGAAATTGAAAATTCAATACTGGCCTCCCACTATTTTTTGGCGAGCCTCTAACCCTCTGTTGAGTACTCGGGAAACCTAGTTTCCTAGTAGGCTAGGATCCCGTTAAATAACACACAACCTTGACTTTGGTCAACAAGCCGTATGATATTTAACTAGGTAGATCTCTAAGATCAATTGGATCTCATCCAATTCCTAGATCCGGTAGGTGGACCTCCAAGTCCGAAATATATATACATTATATATGCCAATATATCTAATATATTTTCCTAACCTTTTCCTCTGAATCAACTAAGCCTTGGCTTTGGCTCAACAAGCTTAATGATTCCAGTTAAGTGGGACCCATTGACCTTGGAAAGCTTCGTAATCGATGTCGATGAACAATAAGTGATCTTGACTTTAGCCAAAAAATCATAACTTGGGCAAGACATACGATATGGAACAAAGCCTTCATGATTCAAACACATACGCGATGGAAAAAGGTCTTGACTTTGGCCAACAAACCAGTGCCAATCTTGGATCTTGAGAATGAATCATTCAATGGAAGGAAAAACGCTTAATATTTGTTGTGGGTTTTTCGCGTAATTAGCAACCAATTAATTATCTTTGATTAGGTCTCATCATACACCTTAAGCATGCATTCTAAAAGCATAATAAGGCGCGGTAAATAAATTAATAATGATATGCGGATGGATATCTCACAAATGTTCCTAGAACAAATCACTCCATTTCCTCTCCCCGGCTAGCACTATTAAACTTCTACCCAATTACATAATACAATAAAGAAACCTCATTACATTGAGGGGAATTGGTGAGAAGATAATTACAAAGAATCGAGAGATAAAGGCTGGACACGCAGGTCCAATTTAATAAATTCTAAATTATTACAACAATTTCCAAAATTGCCCATTCCCTTCTAATATCCATATGATATACATTATTCATACAACACATTCATGTATTCACACAAAGCATGTTATTCAATCAATCTAATCCAATTAATTAATCTTTGAATTAAGTGATCATCCAATGTTCAAACAACGATTTGATTTGCGCGAGTCCAACTCGTTTAAAAATAAGTACTCCAAGTCGTATTCTTGAATTATATCGAACTACAATTTTAAATCCAATTTAATTTGTATTCAATACTAATTCTATATTTAATTCCAAATAAATAATTACACTTTTAATGCGCCTTTACGACTTAGATTCTAAATCTAATCTTAATGGGTCTTAAAGCCCAATTAACATCCAATGTCAATTTAATTAAAGTCCAATAGGCTTTCAATTAATTTCTTAGGCATGGGATTTGGTCAATATGGGTCAAACCCAAATACCAAGGCCCAATTAAGGAATCACCCTATTTGCCAAGAAATCAATTTTGGCCTATTAAGCCCAATTAAATATTTAAAGGTCCATATCTTATATTTGGACTTAATGGAATGGTTTAGGCCCAATTTGGATCCAATCCAATTGTCCTAAACCAAGTTGGCCCAACCAAGCCCATTAGGCCCAAATACAACATCTTTAGCCCAATTCCAAATTAAGCCCAATTAATTAAATTCTAATATTCCAAATTTCATAATTTAATTAATTAAAGTGTATTGCACTAATTAATTATCTAAATTAACATTTCCAAGACATCAATTTAATTAATTAATCATGCATTAATATTTTCAATTCATGTCCAACATTATTGAAACAAAATCAAGTCATTTTCATGCTTTATTGGTCACGGCAATGGAGTGATTTTATATTCGATTTTGATTTCAATCCAATTAAATCACAAATCAATATTTATCATGTCTTTAAACACATCCAATGGTCTTAAAACAAAAATCACCATGACCTAGGGTTCATCATGGTGATTAGGTGATGTGACTTGTGATGTGACTTGAGTGGGCCCGCAAATACTTCCGGGCTCGGGTTCGTTAATTCTGAATTAATGAATTTTCCGTTGCGACGTAATTAAATCAAATTTAATTAAATAATTATGCATATGAAAATTACTATTCACGTCGCTCGCGAATTAATTCTAAATTAATTCATTCGCCCGAATTAAAATCCAATTTTAATTCCGTTATGAAATCTAATTTCATTTCATATATCGAATATATTATTTTATCGATTAATTCCAAATTAATCGTTCTATCTCTTCTAATAGTATTTTATCCCAGATAAAATCTCTCCGTAATTAATCCTAGATTAATTATGTTCGAATCATACGTCATCGGTGAATCTTCGGGAAGTGACCCATGAGATCTTTGGATATGTTGGCAGTAAATCCGGTCGTCGGACTATCCGAACATGTGTGTACCTCGTACCATATTTTACCGATTTACGAGACATGGTTGGCTTCTAGCAAAGCACCGTGCCTACCCTATTCTCCAGAAATATTCTTAAAGGAATATATAATCTTTATCAGGTGTAGTATACGTAGTATTGCGTATTTCGATCCAGTGTCAGATGTCACATGCAATGCCTGGGGCTGGAATAGTGTCTGCCCCGTACGAAGCATATATCAGATCATAAGTAATTAGTCTCTATAATCAGACAATCATGACCTTGTCATATTATCCCGATAGTTGCAACATAATAGAGAACCGGTTCTGTATCCCTGCGTGATCATCATCTCCATATGACTGAAGTGATACTTCCATCTTGACATCACACCCAATACACTACGATTCTCAATAAACCCAGAAGAGGCATACACAAAACCTGTTAAAGTCCCGGACGACCAAAACCAAAGCGTATTGATTGTCGTAAGTACTAGCGATGCAAGTCTCAGGTTAAGACCAAAGACACCTACCCTGAAGCGGATTCCCATAGATACATAGTCATACTATAAATGAGATTCTGCGGGGTCTATCCAGAGCGAAGCTGTTTCCGTACCATCGGTAAACACAACCTCCTATCACACTTGCATAAGTATCCAATACTTAAATATATGAGAACTATGATGTTATGCTTCCATAACACGCACAAGTGCAATACTAGTCTATTCTGCATTATCGATGTCCATTCTCGATAATACTACGACTTGGGATATTTAATGATTAAACCTTTGTGGATTAATATTGTCTCATATCTTATAATCCGGAACTAATCATAAAGACTTTTATCAATTTATATATTCAAGTAATCTAATTACAAAATGATAAAATGCAATTTACATTGTCACATAGTTAATTTGTAAAAAAAACCACAATGTCTTTTACAAATAGTGACGCTATGAGTCATAATTGTCCAACAGAACTATGCTCTTTATTATTAACGTTGGCACCGGATATATTGTTCTGGTTTACTCTTATGCACCTTTGATTTCTTCGCCAGTATAAGTACGGTTATTGTATTTTATGTTGACTATTCATTCTTTGCCTATTTGCACTTTAGAATACTCCACCTTCAATTATCCCTCGCGTTTTATCCTGTAAGGTGTTGTCCCGATTTCAACAATATCAATATTTATATTTTTCTTGGCCGCCTTTAGGTTATTATTAAATAAATTTCCTTTCAAGTCATTATATGCAGTATCCTTAACGGTACGCTACGGAGGAAACATACGGGTCACTATTATTATCTTTCTCCCGTTATTCGTATAATAGAATTCTAATCTTATCTCAACTCTGAGAAAGCTTACTATTCTATAGTACCATTGACAATCTATCTCCTCACTAACACTTCTATCATTGTTTATTTAATATCTTCTCAATTGTCGTTTTATTTTGACAGTTCTATTTCCAAGTATTCTAGTTGTCTTTTATCTTCTTTTCTGCTTTATTCCATACTTGGTACTTCTGTGGTCTATGTTTCTATTTCCTCATCCAAAGGGTATCGTCTTTTACATGTCCATAGCCGTGTCTAACACCGATTCTTTCGCAATCCGTTATTTCTTGACTAATACTTCTCTCTCTTTATCATCTTGTATAGACTATCTTTCTTCTAAATCTTTTACTTAGTACCACTTTCTCCGTTCTTGTACTATATCTGAAGATTTTTATGTTTTGGTCTACTTTACTGTGCACCTTCTTACTTCCGGGAGTATCTTTGAGGTGAAAATTGAGGTAATTATTTGTTGTTGTCATCTATCGAGGGTTGAGAGGGTAGAAATTGGTCATGACGCCTTCCTGGTGGTGATGATCTCATTAGCTACAAATGATGCGGTTGTACTTACTACTTATTTATAAGCCTATGACTCTCGTGTTTACCCATCTGGCATCGTCTCTCGTACTAGTATTTTTTTTACTGGATACTACTTGAGTTTCCTTATTTAACTTCATTCTTGATCCTTCTTTCGATTATCAATCTTGCTACCTCTTATTGTGAACCTCCTCTCGAGTCATGCCCTCTAAAAACTCCATCGTGTTGTCTCGGTATTTCTTCATACTAGTCTCTATTGCTTAGACGTCTGAAGTCATTACTCTCTCTCGGAGTCCTATTATACTTCTTCTATTATTGTTCCTTATGAATTTTACTCCGCTACTTAGATTTTCTTCTCATCTCAGTTCCATGAACTTTTTACGTATTTACTTGGGACCTTCATCAACTTCGATTGCTTAGGACATCTTCATTAAATCTTTTGATTCAGGTGCTATTTTTCTACTAGTTCTTCCATCACAATACAATGAGACCCTTTCATAAGTTACATATATTATATTCATGAGAATTGTTCTTTTTGGTTTCTTACACTTCTGAATCTTTACTTCCTTAAAGGCTCTTAATTCAACGAAGATTTCTAGAAACGTTGGACTTTCATGATCTTACCCCTTGGACTTATTGATTCGGCGATCTAGCCATCTCATAATTGATGAGTGGTATTTATATCACTTATTCCCACTCATTTGACCTAATATTTTGTATAGTTTCTTGAGTTTTGTGAACGTTTTGATGTATTTTGTGTTATTTTGTAGATAAAATAAAGTTTGGAAAGCATTGGAGGCAATTTGGGGCAAAAACAGACAAAAATGCGTCAACAGGGATATTTTGGTCTTAAGCGCGTCGCGACGCCCAGACTTCCGCGTCGCGACGTCTAAAATGCGTCGAACAGTGCTAACGTGCGCCGGGTCCACAAATCAGAATCTGAGAAAAGTTTGACTTTGCTAAAATGCGCCGTGACACGTGTCACCATCACAGCCGATCTGCTAACATGCGCCGTGCCACGTGTCAGCATCTTACGGTGCCGACAGTCATCATCGCCACGTCGTCGCCAAGTCACCGCCATGTCATCAGCCACGTCAGCATCAATAATTGAGTATCCTATCCTTATCTGACACGTGGCGGATAAGAATCTCAGCGACCAATCAGAAGCCGCCACGTGTCACAATAATTGAAGCCCAACCACTCTGTCATGTGTCACCTTATCATCTTATCCAGAATCTTCAAACCAGCGAACCAGAGCGTGCCACGTCGACAAATCCGGCGTCGCGACGCTGAGGTCCTGGCGTCGCGACGCTGGATCCTACCGAGGCCTATAAATTGAGCTCGAGATTTCAGAATTCATTACACCTTCCTCTCTCTTCAATTCCTTCTAAAGAGAGAGTTTCTCTCTCTAGATTCTTTAGTTTTTAGTTTTTTTTATTTTTAGTTTTTAGTTTTGTATATAATTTTAATTACGTTTTGTAATAATAGTAATTTAATTTTTACTTTTTACTTTTTACAGTTTTTACTATTTACCATGAGGAGGTAACTTCTCCAGCTAGGGTGAAAGGTAATTCTTTTACTGTTACTATTTAGATTAATCTCCCTTAAAAATAATATATTCACTATTTAAAATATTGACTAAAAAGGATACCGCCAGATTGGTCGGTTGGTAATTCATTTTAATCTGGTTTAAACCTGACTAATAAAGGATACCGCCAGATTGGTCGGTTGGCAATTTAATTTTGGTTCCGCCTTTATGGCTGGTTGGACTTAATTTGACTTAATCAGGTTACCGCCTATATGGCTGGTTGGAGAAAGAATCACAAGTTTATATATTATTTTATGGGAGATATCTAAATTAGTAGTAGTAAAAGTAATTCCTTTTACCTTAGCATTTTATTTTATTTTACTTTTCAGTTTTACTTTATGTCTTTTACTTTTCAGTATTTTTACTTTATGTCTTTTACTTTTAAGTTGTTACTAGCCCTAGTTATGTGTTAGTTATCTGGGGTTGTGATGAATTCTAATATCACCGGTTTTAAGAGGTTATTTTATAGTTGGGTAATTTAAAGGTTTACTTATTAAGTCTTAAGCTTAATGCTTCTTGTTGTCTGATCACCAATAAGATTGATGTGGTAAATCTAAAATGAACTAGACATAGGGATTTTAGGTTTCAGCCTTAGACTTAATAGCCCACGATCTTCCTTGAGGATAGATAACCCTTTAATAGATTTCCTTACAGGATAGGAATATACCTGTCGGGCGGGGGTAGCCATAATTGGAACTTAAACTTAATGAATCCAGATAATTTGGTTGACATAGACATATGGTTCAATTGGGTTAAACTGGGTATTTGCGTCCGACCATCGACAGAGGCTTTTGCATAATTTAGTGTTCCAGGTTAGTAAACTGATTTATTACAAAAACATAAAATAACCACTTCATCTTTTAAATGATATTAGAATGATTCACGACCCTAGATTTTTGTGTCTTTTGTTATTTTCCTTAGTATTTTCTTTTGTCTTTTTATTTATTTATTTTGTAAAACCACATTCAACCAATCAAACAATCATTCTCTTCTCCATTTAATTAGATATTTGTAAATAAATAGATTCAACAATTAATAACAACAGTAGGAATTAAGTCCTCGTGGGATCGATATTTTTATACTACTTGAACGATACGTGCGCTTGCGTTATACGTGTGTGTTTACGCCGGTCAAGTTTTTGGCGCCGTTGCCGGGGACTTATATTTCTTGAGTTGTTAATTTTGAAACTATCTAATTTACTTGTATCTAATTTTCTTTATTTTTATTGTAATTTTTATTTCTTTCTTTTATTTTCAGGTGGTTGAAAAATGGAACACTACTGGGAGATTGAAAGATCACGAGCTTTACTAGAAGATACACCCCAAATCTGGGAGCAACAGTCCGGTTTTCTGAGGCCTGTTGTACAGCCCAATGACTATCATTGGATGTCAGAACCAAGTAATACTACATTTGCTCAACAGAACTCAATGTGGAGATGTGACGTATGTAATGGTAACCACCCAAGCGATTATTGCGAGTACAACTACAATTCAGGGTGGCAGAACTATCAGAATCCTTCATGGTATGACGAGCCATCACATTTCACAGAACCACATTTTTCATCTTATCCACCATCTACCTATGATTTCCATCAACAATCAGAACCATCAAAGATTCACATGCTCAAAGATTGGCTCGTAGAATGGGAAGCTCAATTAGATGCACAAATTCAGAGACAATCAGAAATCCTTCAAATGATGACAGATCAAATGAGACAATTCACAGAAAACCAGGACTACATACCTCAAGAACCAGCTTCAGATGACACTGATGAAGCCTTCAAGTACCAATCATTTCACAATGACACTTCAACAGAGGAGGAGGCTGAGCAGTATCAACAACCAGAGGTATCAGTTCAGGAACCCGAACCGGCAAAGTCTCAATTTGACTTTTATTATTCAGATTCTGACGAGGATGAAGCTGACCTATTTGTACCAACTGCACCAACAACGGAGGATCAAACTTTCAATCCTCAAAATGAAGATCTTGGAGACTATTTTGCAATTATGTTTGAAGAAGATCTATCTGAGCCAATCACATCAGCCTCAGAGGATGAAGACCTAATGTCAGACACATCTATACATCCTCACGTTGATACTTCTGGAGCATGCATTTCACAGATGACATATGAAGAATTGAAAATGGAAATTTTAAAATACATCTGTGAAGAGAAGGTGAAACAAGAAGCAGGGCAAATGGAGGAGCAAATGTCTGACCTTAATAAAGATCCAGAGCATTCAGGAGAAACATCGCTGTTTTGGGGAGTACAAATCAAAGATATCACCCAGAAGCTTGACAGAATGGAACTTCCATTCCAAGTCAAGCACCATATAAGACCTCCTGATTTTCTTTCTTTCTTTGCAGGAACCACTGGAACAACAAGGAGCAAAAAGGTGGCACGAGCACTGAATAAGACAAAACTCTTTTTGCCACTTTACCGTTGGAAGAGACCCTTCAAAAGCAACGCTCACGGGATTGTTTTTGATCGGACATCTAAAACGACATTGAAACCTCCTTAACAGATGAATTTCAGTCACGTCTGGCTGAAGACGAAAAATTTAGCGCTAGCAGGGAGGCAACCCATGCAATTTGTTGTAATTTATTTTGTGTGAACTTTTTAATTTTGTGTGTTATTTTTGTAGGGAAAAGCACAAACGAAGCATTTTAAGACAGAAGGAATTGTGTTTGGCAATCAAAGATGAGAAACAATTCATTAGCGATGGCTGAATAAGGAATGAAATCTTGAGACACATCCTAATGAATTTATACTAAACGAGTAGCGTATTGCGTACACAATTCTGTTGTCTTAATTATTGCTTTGATTCGCTTTTCTATTGTAATTATCTTTATTTTCGTAGACAGGATCCAGACTTTTTGACCTTTCACGATCTCTTTTGTTGTTTAGCTAACAATCGTCCTCTGGAAGATACTTGTGCTATTTTTACTCACCCTTTTTCAGGTACTATAAATTCAGCCCGTCATTACATTTTTGAAGGCATCCCGAGTTGAGAAAGAAATACATAAAAAAATGGAAGCCACTTCAAGAAGACGAGTTGAGAACATCTGTGTGTTTTGCGGTAGTAGTATTGGTACTAAGACACAATACGTAGAAGCAGCACAGGAATTGGGTCGAGTCTTAGCAGCAAGGAATATGCACTTAATATATGGCGGAGGCAATCTTGGACTTATGGGGATCGTTTCAAAGGCTGTACAGGAAGGAGGCAGTAACGTTTTGGGAATCATCCCAAAACCCTTGGCAGAAGCAAATCTTATTGGATCATCAAACGGAGAGGAACTTATCGTGTCAGGTATGTCTGAATGACTGGTAGAAATGATTAAATGTGCTGATGCTTTTATCGCTTTGCCATGTGGCTTGGGTACATTGGAGGAAATTTTTATAGTTGTATCTTGGGCGAACCTGAACATACACCAGAAACCGCTTGGACTGCTCAACGTTGATGGATTTTATGATTTTCTTTGTGTATTTCTTGATGATGCTCGGAGAAATGGGTTCGTGTCAAAACCTATGAAAGAACTCCTCTTCACTGCCAGAACTGCTCCGGATCTAATAGACCAACTCATAGCCTATGAACCACAAGTTGACCTTATCCTTTCAAAGATAAATTGGTCCGAGGACGATCGTGGTAAGAGGCGTCGAATTAATCTGGATCTTAACCTTTAATTTCCTGTAGATTTCAGCTAACCAGGTACGACCTTCTTAACTCTCCTTTTACTGTTTAAGACATTGGGGACAATGTCTCATTTAGGTTTGGGGGAGGAAATTAGTTGATTAGTACCTTGTTTTTAGTTTGTATGTTGTTTTATTTTTAGTCCAAAATTTTTCGAAAAATACAAAAAAATTGAAAATTTTTCAAAAATTACAAAAATATTTTGTGTTTTTTTTTGTGATTTTATTTTGACTAAAGAGGTGAAATTGGTAAGAGATAGCTGAGTAAGGAGTTTCCATTCCTGAGACGTATCTCAAGCCTATTTTCGAAACAAGTTAATTTTTTTTTTATTTCATTTTGAATTATTTAATTTGTGAATTCTCCTTAAAACTGACTAAAAAGGAATCTTCATATGCTCAGTTGACAGGTATTATCAACATATATAGTAACATATGGACATGACTTAAAATTAAAAAGTTTGTAATATTAAGTGCTCTAGTTTAATTGGAGGAAGCATCTCAAAAAGCAGTGGAGTAAAAAAATAAAATAAAATAAAAAACGTCAGAGATCCGAGTTATTAAGTCTGTAAGGGTGTTTTAACACCTAGTGCCCTAAAGCCAACTAGTTTGGGAGTCACTGGCCCAAAGCTCGCTATATGGATCAAAGATGCTGCAAATATATATATATATATATCTGAAATCTGAGTAATTAAGTCCGTAGGGGTGTCTTAACACCTGGTGCCCTAAAGCCAACTGGTTTGGGAGCCACCGACCCAACACTCGTTACATAGATGGAAGATATTGTATATAAATAAAAAATAGAAAAGTGAAAAATCAAAGAAAAAAATCAGAAAATGAAAAAAATTATTCCATTGCTCCAAAAAAGTGTGAAATCTGATAGAACTTTAGGACAAAAATATTACTCTCTTATCAACTGCACTTATGACTGTTGTGGGCAAAAATGAGTTGATTAATATTTTGTTGGCTGTGTATATGGAGAATGGTAAAAACAATCGGAGAATTTACTTATTCGGTAATTTAGAATGAAACAAAACAACTAGTAACTTGGAGTAGAAGTTTCACCTGATTAGTCACTAACATCTTTATTCTCTTTTCGCTTGTCTTTTTGCTTTTGTGTGCATTAGTTTTAACTAACTTTTTACTTTTGTAAAATGTTTGTGGGTATCATTGCTGTAAGCCCTCACGAGACTACAACTCGTCCACTAGGGACACCTAGGGGTTTAAAGGCTTGTTGCATACGCTAAATGCAATCGTGATCCCTACGAAAGTGGCTTAGTTAATTTTATTTTCATGTTATTTTATTTTATGTTTTGCTCGAGGACTAGCAAAATGTTAGGTTTGGGGGTGTGATGAGTGGTATTTATATCACTTATTCCCACTCATTTGACCTAATATTTTGTATAGTTTCTTGAGTTTTGTGAACGTTTTGATGTATTTTGTGTTATTTTGTAGATAAAATAAAGTTTGGAAAGCATTGGAGGCAATTTGGGGCAAAAACGGACAAAAATGCGTCAACATGGATATTTTGGTCTTAAGCGCGTCGCGACGCCCAGACTTCCGCGTCGCGACGTCTAAAATGCGCCGAACAGTGCTAACGTGCGCCGGGTCCACAAATCAGAATCTGAGAAAAGTTTGACTTTGCTAAAATGCGCCGTGACACGTGTCACCATCACAGCCGATCTGCTAACATGCGCCGTGCCACGTGTCAGCATCTTACGGTGCCGACAGTCATCATCGCCATGTGTCGCCACGTCGTCGCCAAGTCACCGCCATGTCATCAGCCACGTCAGCATCAATAATTGAGTATCTTATCCTTATCTGACACGTGGCGGATAAGAATCTCAGCGACCAATCAGAAGCCGCCACGTGTCACAATAATTGAAGCCCAACCACTCTGCCACGTGTCACCTTATCATCTTATCCAGAATCTTCAAACCAGCGAACCAGAGCGTGCCACGTCGACAAATCCGGCGTCGCGACGCTGAGGACCTGGCGTCGCGACGCTGGATCCTACCGATGCCTATAAATTGAGCTCGAGATTTCAGAATTCATTGCATCTTCCTCTCTCTTCAATTCCTTCTAAAGAGAGAGTTTCTCTCTCTAGATTCTTTAGTTTTTTTAGTTTTTTTTTTTATTTTTAGTTTTTAGTTTTGTAAATAATTTTAATTACGTTTTGTAATAATAGTAATTTAATTTTTACTTTTTACTTTTTACAGTTTTTACTATTTACCATGAGGAGGTAACTTCTCCAGCTATGGTGAAAGGTAATTCTTTTACTGTTACTATTTAGATTAATCTCCCTTAAAAATAATATATTCACTATTTAAAATATTGACTAATAAAGGATACCGCCAGATTGGTCGGTTGGTAATTCATTTTAATCTGGTTTAAACCTGACTAATAAAGGATACCGCCAGATTGGTCGGTTGGCAATTTAATTTTGGTTCCGCCTTTATGGCTGGTTGGACTTAATTTGACTTAATCAGGTTACCGCCTATATGGCTGGTTGGAGAAAGAATCACAAGTTTATATATTATTTTATGGGAGATATCTAAATTAGTAGTAGTAAAAGTAATTCCTTTTACCTTAGCATTTTATTTTATTTTACTTTTCAGTTTTACTTTATGTCTTTTACTTTTCAGTATTTTTACTTTATGTCTTTTACTTTTAAGTTGTTACTAGCCCTAGTTATGTGTTAGTTATCTGGGGTTGTGATGAATTCTAATATCACCGGTTTATAAGAGGTTATTTTATAGTTTGGGTAATTTAAAGGTTTACTTATTAAGTCTTAAGCTTAATGCTTCTTGTTGTCTGATCACCAATTAGATTGATGTGGTAAATCTAAAATGAACTAGACATAGGGATTTTAGGTTTCAGCCTTAGACTTAATAGCCCACGATCTTCCTTGAGGATAGATAACCCTTTAATAGATTTCCTTACAGGATAGGAATATACCTATCGGGCGGGGGTAGCCATAATTGGAACTTAAACTTAATGAATCCAGATAATTTGGTTGACATAGACATATGGTTCAATTGGGTTAAACTGGGTATTTGCGTCTGACCATCGACAGAGGCTTTTGCATAATTTAGTGTTCCAGGTTAGTAAATTGATTTATTACACAAACATAAAATAACCACTTCATCTTTTAAATGATATTAGAATGATTCACGACCCTAGATTTTTGTGTCTTTTGTTATTTTCCTTAGTATTTTCTTTTGTCTTTTTATTTATTTATTTTGTAAAACCACATTCAACCAATCAAACAATCATTCTCTTCTCCATTTAATTAGATATTTGTAAATAAATAGATTCAACAATTAATAACAACAGTAGGAATTAAGTCCTCGTGGGATTGATATTTTTATACTACTTGAACGATACGTGCGCTTGCGTTATACGTGTGTGTTTACGCCGGTCAATAATCCGTCTATTTTGTCAAATACGCTTCTTTTCTGGTTCTTCTCCTTACTAGGCTCTTAAGTAAAGGGTTACGTATATGCATTCTATAGAGACCTATGAATATGCATTTCTATTATTTTCATAAGCTTGGTGATGGTCTGGTTAGGTGTCCATAAGTGTACTTAGAGTTTGGGGTCGCTGAAAGGGGAAACTATTATTCGTTCCATTGGAAACCACTTCGGTTATATCATGTCTTAGAATTCCTTAATATTTATCGAACATCCAAGGTTGTCATTTTCTTACTGTCCCTAAACTACATTGTCTGTGTCACTGGGTTTTCTTGTTACTAACTGTATTGTAGGCACTGCATTTTGCATAAGTGCCTATGATGAGTCTCATTTGGAGACACTACCTTTTAAGTCACGGAAGTCGCGGGAAACGGAAGTCAGAAGGGGAAATTCAGAACAAGCATGTCATCAGATTCATTTCACAAGCTCACTGTTTTTCGTTCGTGCTGCGTTCGTGACCACGTTCGAACGTCAAGCAGATTACGGGCGTTCGTGTAGCGTTCGAATCAGCGTTCGAACGACGTCGGTATTTCTGGTTTTGCTGCTAGCCTCACGCCCAAGCCCAATTAGCCCACCAAAGCCCATAAAACACATCCCAATTAATAAAACACATATTAACACATGGGGAATTAAATATTAATTAAATCATATACCAAATTAAATAAAACTTTAAAATCAATCAACCAATTATATTCCCAATCAAGAATATTGTATTCCTAACTTAACAAATATTATGCCTAACAACACCAATTAAATATATTGACTTCCTAATTTGAACTAATTTTGTCCCCCCTCAATCGTAGGATTTCCTTGTTTGACACCAAATCAAATCCCCCTTAAATGCCAAATCATTTTCCTTGTCAAGCAAGGAGTAGCCCTACCCCCTTTGCCTATAAAAATAACCTCTCCCAACCCTTGAAGTCTCTCCAACTTACGCACATACAGTAAAAAAAAAGCCCTCACTCTCACGCATACACAGCAAACAAAAAGCTCTCTCAATTCACGCCATATACAAGAAAAATCACAGCCCTTAAACACTCTCCATAACCGAAAACAGCACCCCCCAAAACACCTTGCATTACCGAAATCACAGCCCTAAACACCATCCCCCAACAGCCCCTAAATCACCTAAACCAGTAACTAGAAAACTGCACTTTTAATCCCTAAAACAATAACCAAAAAACTGCACTTAAAGCCTTTAGAAACACCAAAAACAGTGACCAAAATACAGCAGAAATACAGTAGCAAAACAATAGCGAATCGGAGTCAAAACAGTAGCTTGAGCAGTGGAACAGCGAGGAAAGGCGTGAACCTGTGAACCTGAGGAGTTGTGGAGCATTCCCCTCTTTTTCGACGACCGTGCACCGTACTTCCGAGAGTCGACATAAAAGGTTAGACCTGAGGGTACTTTTCCTATTATTTCCATCTATCTTTTTAATTGTTTTATTCATCTTTGTCGCATGAGAGTCGTTTATTAATGCATGATTGTGGCCTTTGAATGAATGAAAAATATGTCGCCTCTCGTGGTATATAGGATGGAAACCCGGACATAAATTTCATAGCCGATTCTGAATGGACGGTTGTATGATATGTACTCGGGATACAACTCCACGTACCACTTGAGTACACGGCACATACTTTATTTTATCTTGATTTGTTTATTGTCGTCATTTATTTTCTGCATCTTATTTGTTTGAGTAATGATGAGGTTAAGCGCATGGGCTTAGTAAGTGCGATTAAAGGTCCTCTATTTTGAGAGGTTAAAATCCTTTACCACGATGCTTTTCCGCGCCGGATAATGTATATTCGATTGGATGTGAGATATATTCAGTCGGATACACGAAGTCCGATATCGTTGTCTTTACTTTTTAATATGTCATGTGTTGTTTGCGCATTGGCTTAGTAAGTGCGATTAAAAGTCCTCTATTTTGAGAGGTTAAAATCCTTTACCACGATGCTTTACCGCGCCGGATAATGTATAGTCGGTTGAATGTGAGATATGTTCAATCGGGAATATGAAGTCCGATATTATTGTGTTTATTTTTATATATATTATGATGTAATGCGTATGGGCTTAGTAAGTTGGATTAAAGGTCCTCTATTTTGAGAGGTTAAAGAACCTTTACCACGATACTTCGCCGCGCCTTTTATTTCGTTATTCGCTTTTCTCTATATGTCATCTTCTTGCATAACCATGCATCATGTTGGCAATGCGCATGGGCTCATCGAGTAGGATTAAAGGTCCTTCATCTTGAAGGATAAAAAGCCTAAGGGCTACCTTTGCGACAACGATTTGCCGCGCCTCTTAGCCCGTTATTATTGATTAGGTGTCATCCATTAATCTGTTCGCGTATGTTCCATGTTGTTTACTGCATTTTGGGGGTCACTACTGTAACCCCGTTCGAACGCATTTCCGAACGCCATACGAACGTGAGCATTCTGTTTCATTTCCATTCGAACGCGTTTACGAACGCTATTCGAACGCGAACCTTCTGTTTACCGTTCGAACGCGTTTACGAACACTACTCGAACGTGCATGCATTTGTTTCATCAGGTCTGGTCTCGTTCGAACGCGTTATCAAACGCCACACGAACGAGAACCTTATGTTTACCATTTGAAAGCGTTTTCGAACGCTACACGAACGCGCATACACTGAACTGAGTCCTCTTCATCATATTTTATGTATAATTGCCCCTATTGGTTATCCATTTGTATTACGAACCTGATTGCTTCTCTTTAATATGCATGCTTGTATAATTATTGCATGTTTGCGCTTCCATGATTATCAATGCAATGTGTTTGTGAAATCATGCGTTTTCCATCATTCTGATTCAATCTTATGCATGCTTGTATGATCATTGTTTGCTTGCGTTTCCGTATCCATGAATATAATGTGCTTATGAATTTGCATGCTTGCCGCATTTCAATTTACTTTTATGCATGCAAATTCGGACATAGATTATATGCAAATAGGTTGTATGCAAACTTAAAAAATGTGTTACATGTGAACTTAGATGAACCTTTGATTTATGCATGCGAACTTGGAAATAGATTATCCTTGGAAATATGTTGCTTAGGCTTGGTTAGATTATGGCACAAATTATTTTATTACAAGTGGCATAAGTAAGGGACCATTCTAAACCCAACGGTTTGAGGTTCTCCCTTGCGAGGGGTGAGTGCGGCCTTAAATATCATTTTCCCGGTTCACACCGGGTGGCGACTCCATTATTTTCCGGTTTAGTCCCCCGCGGGCTACTCCGTACTCCCAACCGGCCGCGAGCCCGGAATAGCATGCGTCGCCTAGCTTCTGTGTCCCACATGTATACTTCTGTATAGTTTCCATATCCTATCTCTTAGCTTTAAGCCATGCTACTGGGGCTAGTGGTGGTTCGTCTTATGGACTACTCTTTAGACTTCTGCTCTTGTTGTAGGTCATAACTATGACACTCTAATCTTATTAAACGCTACAATTATGCCATCTAATCTTACTGTCCACATTGGTATCTTTCATTAAATCCTAAGTATTTCTAATCTCTTGGCTCTGATCTCTTTAAACTTACATGCGTTTCTAATGACATCGATCTGATCTATCAGTTTTTATTTATCCGATCTCATAAATCTCCTTGGTCTCTTCTGAGTAAACCATTATTCCAAATTCACTACTACTGCCTTAGAATATTGATGTTATGCGAACTAAGTTTTTTTACGGTTATCTCTTTCTATGCTGGTACAGGCTGGGATAATCTTTTTACGTCTCTATGGATGTCGATGTTTCTTGTTCTGGCATTCTATATCTTGGTGGAGTCTATTACTCATGTGGGGTGGGTATGAGATAACATCTTGCAAAATAACTTCTTCAACCGATATTTCTGAGGGGTGAAAGTATGGGTAACTTAAGGTCATATCTATGTCGGGTCGCTTGGGGTAAGGTAACTGATCATCTCCGCTTACGACCTTCATCTCTTTGCTTGCAGGCCTGGGTTTGGGGATCTATAATCTCTTCACTTTTTTTATATCTTTTTGTCTATTGGAACTCCCACTTTTAATTCTGATTTCTTGCTTCTTTTATCTTTTTGTTTATCTTTCGTTACTTTGGGGAACTTGCGATCTATAAGAGGTATTCAAGGCTATTGATTTAGTTTGAAAGAACTTCCTAAGGAGGGAAGGAATCTTACGAAAAGGGAGGAAACCTTACATAGGTCGATTTGATGCTCTTACTCTTGCTCAAGCTTGCTATATTCCTTTTTACTATTATAATTTCTAGTGTTATCTTTATCATCTATTTCTGTATCTCTCCCACTTACTGTCTCTGGTTGCACGATTAACCATGTATCATTCCTTAGTTTTTTTTCTAGCTTTTTCTTCATTTTTCTACTTTCTTAGGTGAATATCCTTAGAATTTTACTGTCTATCTTCATAACTTGCCTTGGACATTTCGAAAAGAAACCAGGGTAACTACATAAAGATTTTCAAAGAATAAAGTTACTTCATATAGAAGGATATTCGAATAGTTCAGGAATTCTAACTAACCTGTCTTTAGGACTTCGAGGACGTACTCGAGGATCAGATACTGGAGAGGTAGTGCCTCGCATACTAGTGCCTCGGGCATACTACGTATACAAGACATCAACACTCTACCCACTATAGTCACTGACTCCCTAGATCATGCTCTGATACTATTTTTGTAACATCCCCAATCCGGGAGATGCTACTGGCAGAGAATACGCTATCATATCCCATTGTGCCTCTAACTTTCTGACTGTGATCGTCATTTCAAAACTCATCTCAAAATACTGACCCATACATAGGGACCATTACCCTAACTCAACCACATGAAATGCAAACTCAATATTAATAACTGTATACTCAATAACACTTGTTTTTATAACTTTATTGGCAAACATTTTAATTTTATACAACGACTAATACATACCAATGACTGATACATAACTTCTCTTTGCCTCGGACTGGACTCTCTCTCTTTGACTTGACCTGATAGACCTCATACCCTAGTGACTGCCATCAGTATCCATCCTCTCGAGCTCATCCTCCGGATAAACCTGTAAAATAAAGAAACTGAGAGTATGGGGTTAGATCATTTGAACGATCTAAGGAAGTGAACGGTTTTAAACGAAAAATGAAACATTTATAAAATA
Organism: Zanthoxylum bungeanum; assembly: GCA_019454045.1. Lineage (NCBI taxonomy): Eukaryota > Viridiplantae > Streptophyta > Magnoliopsida > Sapindales > Rutaceae > Zanthoxylum > Zanthoxylum bungeanum. The sequence goes on along the minus strand of SKCR01034232.1, from coordinate 33,318 downwards.
TTTATTAAAAACATCTCCGGAAAAACTGAATCTTCATAAAAGCTTTTCAAATTTCTTTTTTCTGAAAATTTTTCTGTAAAATGAGTGTTCTTCAAAATTCTTTCATTACTCTTGTTTATTTCGAAAATAATAACTCTAGAAAACTTATCTCAGAAAACCATTTCTGCAAAATCTATTTTCTGAAAATATTTTCCTGCCAAACCGTCTCTGAAAAATCCTTTGAAATGTATGTCTCTGAAAATAAAATCTGAAAAATCTATGTCTGAAAAACCTGACGTATGGGGGCGTTACGTATCACCGTCCCCCAAGCCACTGAACTAGAGCCAGGAGTGCGGATCTATGCTACTATTTGACCCTAAACTAGGATCTATAGCATTTGTCATCCCTAGTCTTGAACTAGGATCTTGGGGCGTTACGTATCGCTGTCCCCCAAGTCCTCTACATGTGCACATGTTCTAATCGTCAATTTCATATCTGAGTCAAGTTACATACTGAGTGGATTTTTCCCCCATGCCTTGAAAACATAAAATCAAGCTTTGAAAACATCTATTTTCTAAGCCATTTCTCAAAACATGCTTCATCAAAATATATTTGAAAGTGAACTTGGCTAACGCCATAAATATGAAAAAGTAAGTATAATATGAAAAATAACATAACGCAAATCAACTTAAGGAAAACGTGTGTGGGACACAGAAACTGGACGACGCATGTTGTCCCTAGGCTCGCGGCCTAGTTGGGAATACGGAGTAGCCACGAGGGACTAAACCGAGAGTAATGGAGTCGCCACCCGGTGTGAACCGGGAAAATGAGATTTAAGGCCGCACTCACCCCTCGCAAGGGAAAACCTCAAACCGTTGGGTTCGGAATGGTCCCTTACTTATGCCATTTGTAATGAAAGGATTTACATAATAATTTAATCAGGCTTAAGTAACACTTATTCCTAAGAATATCATGCTTCTAAATTCTCATATTCAAGATAAAACTTATATACGCATTTCACATATATCTCACGTTTAAAATTGCATGTCTAACAAAATACCTCAAAGTAACAATGAACATACAACTTCATTCAGCATATCATATTCATGAAAACACAAGCATATATAATATCCGCACAAGCATACATGTGAGCACTCTTCCAAGTGATACGTGGAGTTGTATCCCAAGTACAGACCGCATTACCGTCCATTCGGAATCGGCTTCGGAATTTATGTCTGGGTTTCCATCCGATATATCACAAGAAATAATACTCCAAAGTCATCATGGCATAGGCATATGAATCGTAATGCATTAAATCAAGACCAAGGCAAACGACGCAACCAATGGAATAAACATGCTTGAGTACTATCTCATGAACCTATTAACCAAATAACATGCTAACAGCCTAATCATGCTTGAATACAATCCCAAGAACACATAGAATGGATAAATGCAGGAATACAAACAATACGGTTGGCTATATAACACAAGAAAGATCAACCAAGAGGCAATTATGCATGAATATGATAAGACAGACTCAGTTCAGTGTGTGCGCGTTCGTGTAGCGTTCGTAAACGCGTTCGAATGGTAAACAGAAGGTTCGCGTTCGTATAGCGTTTGATAACGCGTTCGAACGGAATGAAACAGAATGCTCGCGTTCGTATGGCGTTTGATAACGCGTTCGAACGGAAATGAAACAGAATGCTCACGTTCGTATGGCGTTCGTAAACACGTTCGAACGGGAATGAGACCTGATGCATGATAAGGCAAAAATGCATGCGCGTTCGAGTTGCGTTCGTAAACGCGTTCGAACGGGAACAGACCTGATGCATGAAATGGGACGCAATACATAAACAATAAAATAAATGGGCGCGGCGAAGTACTGTCGTAAAGGTGGCCTTTTGGGGGCTCTTGATCTCTCAAAGAGAGGACCTTTAGACCAACATACTAAGCCCATGCGCGTCACATCACATCATGCATACAAACATAAAGACAATCATACTATTCTAAGTATGTCCGATTAAACGTGTCTTGCATCCAACCGAACACACATCAACCGGCGTGGCAAAGCATCGTGGTAAAGGGCTTTAGCCCCTCCCCATAGGGGATCTCACATCGCACTTACTAAGCCCATGCACTCGATCATATCATACGGGAATAAGCAACATACATGATTTAAATGACGAGAAATAAATAAACCAAAGCAACACCACACAAGAGAATGTGTCGTTTACTCAAGTGGTACGTGGAGTTGTGTCCCATGTACAGACCGCACTACCGTCCATTCGGATTCTGCTACGGAATTTACGTCTGGGTTTCCATCCTATATACCACAAGAGACGACACTCTTCCATTTCATTCAAGCCACAACATGCATCCAAAAACGACTCTCATGCGAATAGAATTCAATAATAATAATAAAAAAATGAATATAAACTAATGAAAATGTACCCTCAGTTCTAACCTTTTAAATCACCTCTCGGATGTACGGTACACGATCGTCGGAAGGGTGGATGCTCCGCAACTCTCCCGGTTCATTGGTTCACTGTTCTCGTTCATTGTCTTACTGTTTTGAGTCGTCGTTCTCCGTCTTTGGCTATTGTTTCCTTGTGGTTCCGCTGCCGTTTCCTCTTTATCTTTTGCTTACTCTTTTTTGGGTGTGTTCCTCCTGTAATTTTTATGTGTGTTGTGTATGAGTTAGGGGCTAGCTAGCTAGGGTTGAGAAGGTTGGTGAATGGTTCTTTTTATAGGCAAATGGTTAGTTTGACAAGGAAAGGATTTGATTGGTTTGGTTAAGGGAAGTCAAGAGATTTGATTTGGTTGGTTAAGGGAAGTCAAAGATTGAGGGGGGGACAAATCTTGGCTAGATAGGAAAGGTTGAATATTTGATTGGCTTGGATTAGGAATACAATATTTTAAGTTTGGGAATAATCTTATTAGATTGGGAATATAATTGGTTGATTGATTTTAATTAGGCATGATTATATTTTGATTTAGTGTGTGATTTGTTTAATTTAGGCATGATTTTAGTTTAAGTTGGTAATTGTTTATTTTATGTTTGGTATATGTTTTATTTAATCATTTAATTATTTTAGTTATTATATTATTTAGTTAATGTTTTAATTAATATTTATTTATTTAAATTGGGATGTGTTTTATGGGCTTTGGGGGGCTAATTGGGCTGGATGTGAGGCTAGCAGCAAAACCAGAATTACTGACACCGTTCGAACGCTTCCTCGAACGCGGCACGAACGCCCGCAATCCGTTTGACGTTCGAACGTAAACACGAACGTAGCACGAACGAAAACAGTGAACCTTGTTTATTCTGAATTTTCCCTTCCGATGTCCGTTTCCCGTGACCTCCGTGACTTAAAAGGTAGTGTCTCCAAAATGAGACTCATCATAGGGAATTATGTGTAAAAATGCAGTGCCTACAGTCGCCCCCACTTTGATGGGACTTGTGTAATGTGCAACAGTGACAATCCTATCAAAGTTATGCAATGCATTTCTACTTACCTGGCTCGCCAGCTGCCACTTGACTTACCATGTGTTGAGTTGCGTTGATTTGGTGGTGAGGTGCTGCGACCCTTGGTTCATTCCCGAACCGTGCTTCCATTCTTGGAGTGCCATTCTCGGCCTGTTCCTTCCTGAACTGTATTTAGATGAGGCCTTATTCCTCCCGAGCTTTATTCCCGAACTGTTGAGATGAGGCTTTATTCCTCCGAGCTTTATTCCCGAACTGCTGACTGTGTAGAGATAGGGCTTTATTCTATGATTGTTTGGACTGTGGGCTTTATTCCCGAACTGTATTGAGATGAGGCTATATTCCCATGTACTTTGTTCCCGAACTGTTGCGATGAGGCTTTATTCCTCCCGAGCTTTATTCTCGAACTGTTGAGATGAGGCTTTATTCCTCCCGAGCTTCATTCCCGAACTGTACTGACATGAGGCTTTCTTCCCCTTGAGCTTTGTTCTCAAACTTATACTGATATGAGGCTTTCTTCCTCTTGAGCTTTGTTCTCAAACTATACTGACGTGAGGCTTTCTTCCCCTTGAGCTTTATTCTCTGATCTGAGCTGACTGTGGCTTTGTTCTTGAACTGTATTGAATGCAGGCTTTCTTCCTGAACTGAACTGAATGTAGGCTTTCTTCCTGAACTGTATTGAGCGTGGGCTTTATTCCGAACTGTACTGACATGAGGCTTTCTTCCCCTTGAGCTTTGTTCTTGAACTGTATTGAATGCAGGCTTTTTTTTCCTGAACTGAACTGAATGTAGGCTTTCTTCCTGAACTGTATTGAGTGTGGACTTTATTCCCGAACTGTACTGATATGAGGCTTTCTTCCCCTTGAGCTTTGTTCTCAAACTATACTGATATGAGGCTTTCTTCCTCTTGAGCTTTGTTCTCAAACTATACTGATATGAGGCTTTCTTCCTCTTGAGCTTTGTTCTCAAACTATACTGACATGAGGCTTTTATTCCCCTGGGCTTTGTTCCCGAACTGTGTTGTGATAGGGCTTTATTCCCCTGGGCTTTGTTCCCGAACTGTATTGAGATGAGGCTTTATTCCTCTGGGCTTTGTTCCCGAACTGTGTTGAGATGAGGCTTTATTCCTCCCGAGTTTTATTCTCGAACTGTACTGACATGAGGCTTTCTTCCCCTTGGCTTTGTTCCCGAACTGTGTTGTGATAGGGCTTTATTCCCCTGGGCTTTGTTCCCGAACTGTATTGAGATGAGGCTTTATTCCTCTGGGCTTTGTTCCCGAATTGTGTGGAGATGAGGCTTTATTCCTCTTATTGTTTGGACTGTGGGCTTCCCGAACTATATCTCCATTCTCGGAGTGCCATTCTCGGTAGAACTGATCTGATGTAATATGGGCCTCGCCCCCAGAATGCCATACCCGGCAATGCTGATACTGATGTAATGTGGGCCTCGACCCTGGGACTCATTCCCAAACTGTGTTTGATGTGGGCCTCGACCCTGGGACTCATCCCCAAAACTGATGTTGAAGTGGGCCTCGGCCCCAACTGCTACTGTTATGGGCCTCGCCCCCAGATTGATGCTGATGTGGGCCTCGACCCTCGGGATTCATCCCAAACTGTGTTTGATGTGGGCCTCGACCCTGGGACTCATCCCCAAAACTGATTGCTGAAGTGGGCCTCGCCCCCAGAGTGCCATACCCGGAAAGACTGATACTGATGCTAATACGGGCCTCGCCCCAAACTGATGCTGATGTGGGCCTCGACCCTGGGACTCATCCCCAAAACTGATTGCTGAAGTGGGCCTCGCCCGCAGAATGATGTGGGCCTCGCCCTAAACTGATAATGATATGGGCCTCGCCCCCAGACTGACACAGATACGGGCCTCGCCCATGTGACTCATTTCTGAAACTGCTGACATGGGCCTCAACCCCGTGATTCATTCCAACACTCTGACGATGTGGGCCTCGACCCTGGGACTCATCCCCAAAACTACTACTCATATGTTGATGATTCTGGTTGTCTTGTCTTTGCCGCTTTCTCTTTTTCTCTTCTGCAACCTGTTATTTCAAAACAGAGCAAACACAAAAAGGATGCAAAATGTGTTACGTGTATGCATGCATGCATGATTGGGTTTCCTATCCCATTGGGCTAGGTCTTCTGCCAGTATTCTTGGTGGCTGCTTGGTCTTTTGACAAGTCTGTCAGCTTCCCTAACCAACATGTATCTATGATGGCTTTCAGAACACAAGGGTTAACATGATGTATGTATGCATGGGGTGCATGAGATGCATATGATACAAGGAATATATCAACTCATTAAAATTCTCACACAAATCGGCCCATCATCATTTCAGAAGCTTTTGGGCTAACTGTCATATGAGTGAACTCGTCCCCGTTTAAATGGCCCAACAAGTTCACATCTCATGGCAAGGAGCCCAACTAAATCCGAATGGTAACGTTCCGAACACAAACACAAGGTGGCTCATCAACACTTAGAAGCCTTCGGCCCAATCGTCATAAAATACGTTCTTGTCCCAGTTTAAATGGCCCAACAAGCCCATATCTTATGACAAATAGTCCAAATGAATCCAAACGATGATGTTCCCAAACACAAGCATAGAAGAGAGATAATGCAAACATGACATAATAATTTTTACAAAGTGGCCCATCAACATTTCAGAAGCTTTGGGCCTAATAGTCATAAGGTACGAACTTGCCCCAATTTAAATGGCCCAGCAAGCCCGCATTTCTTACAATAGTCCAACTGCATCCAAATGAGGATGGTCCACAAGCACATATTCAAAGAAATAATTGTTACTTTAGCCAACCCGGTCTATGGGTGGGTTAGTAAGAGTATAGACAAAGGCTCTCACCGGCGAAGGATGGCCCACAACTAGGTCTCCACACTCAAGGGTTCGAGCAACCAAGTGAGCGCACCCCTTTTATACACTAAGGTACGTGCCAATGAGCTATGGTGTGTGACGGACTGTCAAATGGATTTCCCGTTGTAGATCCCCCAGATGGAAGGTGGAGCGAGGCTCACTTAAATACCCAAGCCTCTTAGGCTCTTATCGCTTGTTGTCAGGAATAAACAACGAGTCATCCAAATTAGTCTATCACAATAGGCTACGAGTAGATGGCTATCTAGGTGCCTTCACAGCTTTTCCTTCTAGAAAGGTAGTGAATGAAGGAGGACACCAAACCATTACCTAGCCTAAAAATGCCTTTGATTAAACCCTCACTTTATCCACTATAGACACGGTCAATTAAAACATAAATCCAAACATCACAAGCCAATATTTCGGGGCCAATTCTCTATCCCCAGTGGAGTCGCCAGACTGTGGGACACAGAAACTGGACGACGCATGCTGTCCCTAGGCTCGCGGCCTAGTTGGGAATACGGAGTAGCCACGAGGGACTAAACCGGAGAGTAATGGAGTCGCCACCCGGTGTGAACCGGGAAAATGAGATTTAAGGCCGCACTCACCCCTCGCAAGGGAAAACCTCAAACCGTTGGGTTCGGAATGGTCCCTTACTTATGCCATTTGTAATGAAAGGATTTACATAATAATTTAATCAGGCTTAAGTAACACTTATTCCTAAGAATATCATGCTTCTAAATTCTCATATTCAAGATAAAACTTATATACGCATTTCACATATATCTCACGTTTAAAATTGCATGTCTAAAAAAAATACCTCAAAGTAACAATGAACATACAACTTCATTCAGCATATCATATTCATGAAAACACAAGCATACATAATATCCGCACAAGCATACATGTGAGCACTCTTCCAAGTGATACGTGGAGTTGTATCCCAAGTACAGACCGCATTACCGTCCATTCGGAATCGGCTACGGAATTTATGTCTGGGTTTCCATCCGATATATCACAAGAAATAATACTCCAAAGTCATCATGGCATAGGCATATGAATCGTAATGCGTTAAATCAAGACCAAGGCAAACGACCCAACCAATGGAATAAACATGCTTGAGTACTATCTCATGAACCTATTAACCAAATAACATGCTAACAGCCTAATCATGCTTGAATACAATCCCAAGAACACATAGAATGGATAAATGCAGGAATACAAACAATACGGTTGGCTATATAACACAAGAAAGATCAACCAAGAGGCAATTATGCATGAATATGATAAGACAGACTCAGTTCAGTGTGTGCGCGTTCGTGTAGCATTCGTAAACGTGTTCGAACGGTAAACAGAAGGTTCGCGTTCGTATAGCGTTTGATAACGCGTTCGAACGGAAATGAAATAGAATGCTCGCGTTCGTATGGCGTTTGATAACGCGTTCGAACGGAAATGAAACAGAATGCTCACGTTCGTATGGCGTTCGTAAACACGTTCGAACGGGAATGAGACCTGATGCATGATAAGGCAAAAATGCATGCGCGTTCGAGTTGCGTTCGTAAACGTGTTCGAACGGGAACAGACCTGATGCATGAAATGGGACGCAATACATAAACAATAAAATAAATGGGCGCGGCGAAGTACTGCCGTAAAGGTGGCCTTTTGGGGGCTCTTGATCTCTCAAAGAGAGGACCTTTAGACCAACATACTAAGCCCATGCGCGTCACATCACATCATGCATACAAACATAAAGACAATCATACTATTCTAAGTATGTCCGATTAAACGTGTCTTGCATCCAACCGAACACACATCAACCGGCGCGGCAAAGCATCGTGGTAAAGGGCTTTAGCCCCTCCCCATAGGGGATCTCACATCGCACTTACTAAGCCCATGCACTCGATCATATCATACGGGAATAAGCAACATACAGGATTTAAATGACGAGAAATAAATAAACCAAAACAACGCCACACAAGAGCGTTTACTCAAGTGGTACGTGGAGTTGTGTCCCATGTACAGACCGCACTACCGTCCATTCGGATTCGGCTACGAAATTTACGTCTGGGTTTCCATCCTATATACCACAAGAGACGACACTCTTCCATTTCATTCAAGCCACAACATGCATCCAAAAACGACTCTCATGCGAATAGAATTCAATAATAATAATAAAAAAACGAATATAAACTAATGAAAATGTACCCTCAGGTCTAACATTTTAAATCACCTCTCGGATGTACGGTACACGATCGTCGGAAGGGTGGATGCTCCGCAACTCTCCCGGTTCATGGTTCACTGTTCTTCGTTCGTTGTCTTACTGTTTTTGAGTCGTCGTTCTCCGTCTTTGGCTATTGTTTCCTTGTGGTTCCGCTGCCGTTTCCTCTTTATCTTTTGCTTACTCTTTTTGGGTGTGTTCCTCCTGTAATTTTTATGTGTGTTTGTGTATGAGTTAGGGGCTAGCTAGCTAGGGTTGAGAAGGTTGGTGAATGGTTCTTTTTATAGGCAAAGGGTTAGGTTTGACAAGGAAAGGAATTTGATTTGGTTTGGTTAAGGGAAGTCAAGAGATTTGATTTGGTGTTGGTTAAGGGAAGTCAAAGATTGAGGGGGGACAAATCTTGGCTAGATAGGGAAGGTTTGAATATTTGATTGGCTTGGATTAGGAATACCAATATTTTAAGTTGGGAATAATCTTATTAGATTGGGAATATAATTGGTTGATTGATTTTAATTAGGCATGATTATATTTTGATTTAGTGTGTGATTTGTTTAATTTAGGCATGATTTTAGTTTAGTTGGTAATTGTTTATTTTATGTTTGGTATATGTTTTATTTAATCATTTAATTATTTAGTTATTATATTATTTAGTTAATGTTTTAATTAATATTTATTTATTTAAATTGGGATGTGTTTTATGGGCTTTGGGGGGCTAATTGGGCTGGATGTGAGGCTAGCAGCAAAACCAGAATTACCGACACCGTTCGAACGCTTCCTCGAACGCGGCACGAACGCCCGCAATCCGTTTGACGTTCGAACGTAAACACGAACGTAGCACGAACGAAAACAGTGAACCTTGTTTATTCTGAATTTCCCCTTCCGATGTCCGTTTCCCGTGACCTCCGTGACTTAAAAGGTAGTGTCTCCAAAATGAGACTCATCATAGGGACTTATGTGTAAAAATGCAGTGCCTACAACGTGTTCACTCATAGATTTGGAGTCCCGCTAGCCTTACTTCACTTCGCCGAGGAAATTTATGTTTCCTGCGATGGCCTTTAATGGGCAACTTAATTACAATACATATCGTAGAATACACTTCGAAATTATCGTCATTATATGATGTTCTACGTTTGTGCCATGGTAAACTCTAATATCCTAAGTTGAAACTGAATTGACTAGAAATTTATCCAGAGAAATGGTCACGCGTCGCGACACCAAGCTTTACGCGTCGCGAGGCTCACACGTGTAGGGTTGAGGCAGAAGGGTTCCTCTGTATCGCGTCGCGACGCGAGTCCTTGAGCGTTGCGATGCTCACAATCCAGAACTGAATCAGGGGCAACTTCCCAGTACGCGTCGCGACGCTGGGTATTGGGTTTCGTGATGATAGGGCAATTTCAGGGCCTATCAACAAATTTCCAAGGACATACATCATAATAACCCAACACTCCCACCTTTATACAAGTTAAATCAATTATCCACAATCATATTACCATATTTCCACCCTTCCCTTATCATCACACCATCCAATTCCAAAATTCCAATTCATTTATCCTTTAAAGTTTCTTATCTTAGGGGTTTCTCAATTTCTTTTTTCTTAATTGATCAACCACTTTAATGCAATAACTAACATACCAATTATACTAACATAACATCATCTTATGAAAATATCATAGTTTTAATTTTAGGTCAAGTTTTCTTACCTTTACTTCTTTGATTTACTCCATTCTTCAAGTCTCCAATGTTATTAAAACTTCTTCTTAGCTTGTTGAATGAGGTTTCACATTTGTTCCCTCCTCTTCTTTCTCCTTCGTTCTCCTTCGTGCTCCTCCTCATCCTCCTTCTTCTTCTTTTTCTTCTTTTTCTTCTTCTTCTTCTTCTTCTTCTTCTTCAACTAATTTGTATAATTAATCAGTGAATAAAAATCAGGAAAAAAAAAGAGGTTTTGAGAATTCTCTAGATCCATCCTCGAGCACTATATTCCCAGCTTTTGGATCTAAATTTTTGACTTACTTCTGATTCGAATTTGGAAAGATATTAAACGCGGAAGTTGTAGGTTTGGATCTTAAATTTCCGACGATATAAAATTAATAAAAATTAGAGTTCGTATGAGAAAGTTATGGCCCAAATACCATAAGTTTTCCGTAATAGAACATCGTACCATTTCGAGTCGGAATCTCGAAGAATTTACCGATTGTCCCCCAAATTCATTTCATGAGTGTACATGTGTCCAAATATAATTTATGTTATGTGACACTCATCCCTCAATATAACAGTAGTTGAGTTTTCCGATCATTATAAAATCATAACTTTTGTGACCTATCATATTACATGCATGACATTTAACATTTGATTTAAATACTTTAGATGCATCTACATGTGCGTATGTATATTTGATTTGGATGCCTTTACAAAATAGTTGTTCAAATATTTTTTCTTCATGTGAGGCTTGTATCCTAATCCACATTTTCCAAACACACTTCTTTGTGAACCAAGTAATATTTTAAAATTCTTTTCACTTTGAGTGAACTTGGTCACAATGCAGTGCAAGTCATCTAATTTCTTATTCAAATCATCATTTTTAATTTTCAAAGATCCACAAGCACATGATGATTTTAAAATAGATGTTTCATTTGACATGTTCTCTACCCAATGTTAGCATGAATTTGTGTAATAAAGGATGCATGCTCATTTTGATCAATCACCACATCATTTTCGTGCTTAGTCTTTAAGAAAATATTATCATATCCAAAACACGAATTTTATCCATACATGATGCATGTTCATGTTGAAGTAATGTTTGCCATTTCTTAATCAAATTATATTTCTTTCTAAGAGCATCATATTTATCATGCAAATCATTCAACCTGTCAAGCATCTCATCACAATCGAAAATTTCATTTTTAGAAACAATAGCACTTTATTTTTCCGATTCCCCTATAAGACTTTTTATATCTATGAATGCCAAATTACAAGTTTCATCATTTGATGAGCTAGAATCAATATTACATTCATTTAATTCACTATTTCTCTTATTTAACAATTCTATTGATTTCTATAATCATATGTATTTGTAAATTTGAGAATCATATCAATTATATTTATCTAATGCTTCGTATAAAAATTTAAGTGCATTAGAATTTATCGAATTTTTCACCCTCATTTGATATCTTTATATCTACCAATATCGTAGGCGAGCAAAAATATGAGCATTTTTTTTTTTCAAAATTTGAAGTTTGTTCTGTCATAAATAACGGTCTATCGGTGAATGCTCATTCGGCGAAGTATATTATGTAACTTGTAGAGTCCATGATCGATTCTCGGACGATTAAGTCTTGTTGAGAAAATATCGCTCTGATCCCAATTGAAATTACCTAAAAGCACACACAAACATACAACCTCTATACCTGGGGGGGGGGGAAGGTGAATTGGGTAATGACTAAAATTGCGAAATTAAAATTCTTGTTGATTTTACGCTATTAAGTTAGTAGTTTTACCAATTAAGTTTATCAATCAATTTCTCAAACACAATATATTACCAATATGAAAGTCACTAAATAATATTTAAATATAAAATAAACTTATGATAATATAAAGGAGTTTAGAGATAGAGAAAATTGATACCATATTTATAGTGGTTCGACCAACAATGCCTACGTCCACTCCTCCAAGTCGCGCTTGAAGCTTTCCACTAAGTTAAATCCAAAACTTACACCGAGTTTTCCATGGCTCATTCGCAATCAAGAATTTATCCCTTAGGTTTACTCCAAACCTTTTACACAGAGTTTTTATCACCTAGGCTCACTCTTTAAACCTTTAGAATGAGTTTTCTCTATAAGGCATAAGCTCACTCATAAACTTTTACACAAATTACCATTTTGAGTATGCCCACTCACAAAGCGATTTCACTACCACAAATGTTATTATATGAAGATTTAAAGCACACATTGAGTACTCACAAAAGATAAGAAATTTAATTATATTAGTTGATAACCCAAGAAATCTAAGCTCACTACAAATGATATGAAGGTGAAGTGTGTGAGTTTGATTATGAGAGTGAATGAGGATGAAAGTTTTGTTTACTCTTTTTTTTTTTGTCTTAGTAGAAATTATATGAAGGTTGAAGAAGTTGGCAAAACAGATTTGGAGCTCAATTATAGAAATGTGTTAAAATAGCTTATGCTCTCTGTTTGAAACCGGTATACCGGTCTCAGAGGCCATTATGTCAGTCATGCAAACATTACAGTTATATTATTGTTGAAGATTAAAGTACAATACCATATTACTGACCGGTATTGAGGTCGGTATGTCGGTTAGCTCACCGGTATGGAGACCAGTATGAACCGTCCCAATTCCAATAGCTGTGCAAACTTCAGCTCACCGTATGGAGCAGCCTGGTTGCAGAGAGCATGCAAAATCTGCCCAAGGCTGAGCAGGATCACCGGTATGCCGGTGTGGGAGACCAGTATGCCGATCTCAGTGCCAAAGTCTCAGGATATGAAAGTTAAAACCATTTTGCACATGACCCTAATGCATATAAATAAATGTGCATATGTCATATGAGCTTAGAGACTTAAATTATCAACTCACTTACAAAGAGAGCCCTAATTTAAGACCACAATAAATATTCTTAATAAACGCTTGAGTCTTCACATTTATTATGCTCTTTGCAACCAATGTGCTTCGACATCTTTTTGTAATATCCCCTAATGAGCGTCGAAATCTTCTAGTGTTACATCATCAAAATTCATCTTGATGCTATGGCATTAACACTATGTTCATAGTATGATTTTTCATTGTAATCTCACGGCTTAAAAATCATGAATTTTGGAGGGTTTTTAAATCACGGATTTGGTGGTTTGCCATGATTTTATGATATTATATTCCTAAAATATCCTTAATTAAATTTTAAAATATTAATTCTACCATATTAAATATATTATATTAATAAACAAAAATAATTAAACTCATTAGGATTGACTCTCTCTTTAAAATACAAATTCCTAAAATATCATTTTTTTTTAATATTAATAGATTTAGAATTATTTAAATTATGAGTAGTGTTATTTTAATAATAGATTGCTTTGGATTGTTTTTTCAAATGACATGATATATGTACTATCTTATTATCCTAATAAGATGTTGGATCCCTTATTGAAACGTACGTGACTCTCTATACCTTCAACTTCGAACCCATAAACAAAAAACAAAAAACAAAAACAAGAAGAAGAAGAAAAAGAAAACCCTAATTATAACTCGCCGTTTCTCTGTTTTTAAAATACAAACACAACACGCAGTCATTAAACATATTATCAACTTTTGAGGTATATTAGAATTCATCTATTAGCTCTGTTTCATTATCATGTTTTAAATCAAACGTAAATATGTATTCGAGAATTAAGCTGAATCATATAATTTTCTTGAATCAAGCTGATTTTTGATAATGATTATCATGTTTTGGATTGAAATTGAGGTGGGAATTCTATCTGTTACATGAGTTTTAAAGTGTTTGATTGTGTGCATGGATGGTGTTTGTTTGTTTTGAATTCTGTTTTTGTTTTGATCTTTTGTTGCTGTGTTGGTTGAATTTGATTTTGATGGTGCTGAGATGGGGATGAAGGAAAGTTGAGGTTTTGCATTGTAGGTTGAAAATAGTTTAAAGTTGGTTCCTTTTATCTTGAGTTGAAAGGATAGAAAGTTTAGGGTTTCTTATTATGTACATTTTGTTTTTGTTTGCTATGGATTCTCATCGTGGATATGAAGTATGCCTGAAACTAATTCAGTTGGAAATAGCGGTACTTTTGAATAATTTCAGCGTTGTTTTCTTAGGTTTTAGAAGAATTCAGATTTTATTTAGATTGTTGCTATAGAGTCAATTGTAATTAAGTGATTGTTGTTGTTGTTGTTGTTGTTGTTCAGTGTAGCTGATGTGATCACATCATCTGCTTAGCGAATTGATCATCATTTCTGTATATAGGGTTTGATTGCCGAAGGAGTAATGAAGGGTAACACTTGCAACGTCAATCACTTGGATGGTGATGTTCTTTTGCCTCCTAGGAAGCGTATTCTTGCTGGATTCAAGAAACAGAGTTCTGATGGCAATGGCAATGACAGTGAAAATGGTGCTGCACATCCACCAGCAGTTGCTTCTTCTTCATCACCTTTTAGTCCTTATTCAAGTGAATTTAATGCCCGTCTTAATTATTTATTGAAATCTAATACGAATAATTCAAATCTTTCACATGAGGAGATTGCAGAGTTGGCAAAATCAGCAGCTATTTCTGCAGTTAAGGCTGCAGAGGATGCCAGAGCTGCAGCTGAGGAGAGGGCTGCTATCGCAATAAGAGCGATTACTGTAGCTAAGAGTGCTTTAGAATTGGTTGCTTCATTTAACGAAGAGGGAACTTCCAAGGAGAGACAGTTGAAAAAGAATAAGCTGAAGAAGCATGTGCCTGTTCAGGGTTTGTACAAAAAGAACCAATCAATGGAGGATGGTAAGACTGTTGAAGAACTAGCACAAAGATTACATCAAGCCATAAACAGCTCCCCCAGAATCTCAAAGAACGGTACAAGTTCTGACTTGAAGGGTCATAAGCATAAGAAGCTTAAAATATCACTCACTTCAGAAAAAAAATAGGTCTTCCAATGGAACACCATGTACATCCAGTGGACATGCTGCAGTAAGTGAGGTGGACTTTGAAAATGAGGACAGCTTTAGGGGGGTACACACAATCAATGCAGATGAAAAGGCATCTAGATATGGAAAAGCAGACCAATTGCGGATGAGCAATGGAGAAGCTGGAGCAAGTCACTCGAAAGAAAAAGCTCTGGAAGAAACGAGTTCCCCTGGCAGAAATAGGGGAAGGCTGAAGTTAAAAAAGTTGCCCTTGAGCTATTGCACCTCAAGGGATAGAGAAAATACCAATAATATGATTACTAGGACACCGCTGTTAATTGATAAGAACATGGGCAATCCTCCTGCTGGTAATTCTATGCCTTTGTTTTCTCCGGAGCCTTCTTCTGGTAGCTTGACGCCAATTGAAGCTACACCATGGAAATGCCAGGATTTCAAGGCACCCGTGTATGTCAAACAAAATAAAGTCGCACAGTCATAGTGTACCAGCCTCATTGTGGAAACTGGCGACTAATAGAAGTTGATAGCTGAGGTAGGATTTGAAGTGTTCTTTTATAGGAACAGCTTGATTTGATTTATCTTTTTGTTAATCTCATGCTTTCAAATGCTGTCAAATTTTGCTTACTCTTCCTGCTTTATGTCCTAAGAATAGATGACCAAGTCATTTTAATTTCTTGGGTTTGTATTTCAGCAAGTCATTTCCTTGTTTTGCTTGCTTGGAAATCCATGCATTTTGAGACACGTGTTAATGATTAATGGTCCTTTGATGTTATCATAAATAAAGAAATGGTTTTGATAAGGAAGTGAATGTATCCCCTGTAGTTTTGCAAGTCATTTTTTTTCTAATTGATATAGTTATAGTTCCGAAAATGGATCAACGTTGTCAATAGCCTTCTCTAAAATTTAATTTGTGAGATTAATTTATGTCCAAGATTGTGAAGGAGTGTTCGGGTTAAGATATAAATTATTTTTTATGACCCTATTTGGTTGGATCAAGAACGAAATGAGCCCAAAGTAACAAATATAAGGAGGAGACCTGATGTTGGTTGAACTTTGCAGGTGGTCATATCAAAGGGTCTGATATATAATTCCAATACCCTATTTATAATGGAAAACTTAATATTTTTAGGAAGGAAAAACTAGAAATATCTACACAAACGGGGACGTTTCTCATGTTATCAACATTTTGATCGGAGCTAAAAAACAAAAAGGAAAAAAATATGGATTCCAATATATTGAAAGATAAAATATATTGTATTAGTATCGATGTCATATATATAATATCGGATCTGTTCGGATCAAACCCATAAATATGGATTTCAAAAAAAAAAAAATGAAGTACATCTGAATGTTTCTTCTTAGTTGTTAAATTATGTGTTAGTTTCTTTTTATTGGCAACGTCCGTAACAAAACAAGTTCAATTGAGTTATAATAAGTCTTGAAGAACTTAAAGAAATTGGACTGGTATTTGGCAAAGCTGCATCAATTTCGTTAGTGTTTCGTTCGAACGTGTGGCGTTAGTGGTACGTTCGTTGTTGGGTTCGAACGAAACATTCCAAAGGGCTCGCGTTCGTGGTCCGTTCTAGAAGTGTTCGAACGAGTCTTTCCAGTGGGCATGCGTTCGTGGTGCGTTCTAGTAAACGTTCGAACGCCCGTGCGTATTTTAGTTATTTTGGACGCGTTTTCATGCCCATTTGCTCATGGAAACCTAGATCTTGCCCTACTTATAAATAAAATCTTATAGCCACCTTCCCCAATGATTGAACACAGAAAACTCTTGAGCCAAAATCTCTCAAAGCTTTCAACCTTCTTTGATTCCACTTTGAAGACTTCTTTCATCTTCTTGTCTTCTTTGTTAATGGTGAGAATCATTCTTTGATAAACCTTCAACACAAGCTAACCCAAATTCATAATCCTTCAGAGTTCTTTAGGAGGAAGATTGGTAGTCAGAGTTTCGACGTTCATAGTTGCAGAGACAATCTACTCAGAGACTTTAGAGGTTCTGAAGAAAACTGTGGGTTACGGGCTTAAGAAGTTCATTGAGTTCTTGCAGTCTAGAGGTACCAGAGTCGGTGGAGTTGCCGCCATAGGTCTTGACCATTACTGTAAGTTTTTCTCTATATAGTGGATTGAGTTGGTACCCGAGATACCCGGAGTAGTTTTTACTCACACGAGTTTTCTACTTCGTCACCAAAATTATTATGTTGATTTTGTGTGATTGATTTCATTTGTTACATGTATATTTTGCATTGAATTTATATTCTGCTTTATTTTTTATATTTGTTGGATATTGTGGTTGCTCGTTGAAATTCCATGGTAACAGTAATTAGGACTTCTTGATTATTGTGTGTAATTCCACATATGGTAAGAACCTTGGGTAAACACGAACTTTTAATTGGTATTAGAGCCTGAACTCGATCTTTGACCCAGTAGCTATGGAACGTAGTCAACCCTTAAATTGTCCGCTATTTTTTAATGGCACATAATATTTTCATTGGAAGGTTCGCATGAGAGCGTTCCTTAAGTCCTTAAATGAGAGGGTCTGGATGACAGTAGAGTAATGGTAGAAACCTCACGTGATTATAGTTGATGGAGTCTACAAATTGACTTGGTCTAATGACGAATTTGATGCTAGCAATAGGAACAACAAGGCAATTAATGCCATTCATGGTGTTGTTTGTTCGACTGAATTTAGGAGAATATTTATGTGTGGAATAGTCAAGGATGCTTGGGACATCCTGCAGACCGTGCATGAGGGCACACTGTCTGTTAAAAATAATTGACTCAAGGATATAGCTACTAGGTTTCAGGTCGCCCAGATGAAAGATGATGAGACATTTGATGAGTTCTACGCTGAGATTAATGATGTCCTTAACTCAAGTTTTAACCTAGGAGAGACTATCCCTACCAGTAGGATAGTTAAGAAAATCCTTAGATCTCTGTCTGATAAGTTCCTACCTAAGATCACCGTCATCGAGGAGAGTAATGACCTTGATCAGCTTAAATTAGATGACCTCGTAGGAAAACTGTAGGTTTATGAGAAAAAAACTCCCTGGTTATAAAAAGCCAAAAACTATAGCGATGAAGATCGCGAAGGAAGTTGCTCATGATTCTTCTAGTGCTGATGATGATACCCTCATGAATCATGATTTGGCCTTGTTTGCAAAAATGTTTAAGAAATTTCTTAAGCTTAAGAAGAGTGGTCATAGTAGTGATATGGATAAAGAGGATAGGCCTAGATAGAGTAGGCATAACGAGAGAGATTCTAGAGAGGACATGGGTAGTAGACCCCGTGGTATCTAGTGCCATGAATGTGAAAGATATGGGCACATTAGATACGAGTGTCCCATATATCTTAAGGCTAAAAGTAAGAAAGTCATGACAACATCTCTTAGTGATTCAGAATGTGGCTATACTTCTGATGAGTCTGCTAAAGACAAGAGCAATTTTATGGCTTTTGCTGCTAGTGCATTATGTGAGAGAGAGCTTAATGTTAGTGATGATAATTCAGAATTCTCTCATGATGAGTATGTAGATGAGGATAGTCTTCAGGTAGCCTATGCTGAACTGTTTAATGAGAGTTTAGCTATTAAGAAAACTAATATAGAGGTCAATAAGAGGCTGAAAGGAGTAGAGCTAGAAAAGAATAAAGCTCAAGCCAAATTTGAGCAGAGCTTCCTGAAGATGACATTGAGGAGAGAAACATAGGCCTAGTTGATAAGGTCCAAACATTAGAGGCTGAACTTGAAGATATTAGAACCTAGTTGTCTGCATTTTCTAGTGGGAATAAAAAAATGGATCGTATGTTAGGTATTAGTTTTGAGCTTAATTATGATAAGGCGTCATCTTTTAGAGCTGTGTCTATCTCTGCCAAACATGACTTAGAAAACATGTTGATTGTTGTCATGTGATTACTCCGTTTGTTCCTCATCATGTGCCTCAACCTCGATCTAGAGGTATTGTGGGTAAACCTCACTGTTATCCGAGATTTTTGCCTGTCTACCATCACTGTGGCAAGGCATGACACATTAGGACTAAGTGCTTCATGTTGCACAAACAAAAGAAGAGGTCTAAAAGTGTGTCATCTAGATTTGCTACTTCAAATCTAGTGTCTCAAGTTTCTGCACTAACCAAACAAGCTCAATTTCTTAGTGAGAAACTTGCTGTGTTGATTGGGAATACTCAAGTGAAAAAGATTCCTAGAAAGGTTTGGGTGAGGAAGCAAGATGACTTCTCATCTACTTCTAAATGTCTTGATAGGCATGATGATGAGAGTGCACTTTGGTGTAACTCTTCTTAGAAATTTCATTTGTCTTCCTATTGCATGTGCGCGCGCGTGTGTTTTATGTTTTTGCACGTTTATTTGTTTCACTATAAATGGGCATATGTGTTGTTCTTTGTTATATGTCCCTTGGTATATAAGATGGAAACCCATACATAAATTTCATAGCCGATTCCGAATGGACGGTAGTATGATCTGCACTCGGGATATAATTTCACGTACTATTGGATATTGACAAGCTATTTTATGTCTTTAATTTTATTTTTATTGTTAAAATCTGAAAAAAAAATTAAATTAAAAACAAAAGACCAAAAATATTTTATGGCTTGTTAGAGTATGAATAACATGTGCACGTGATCCTGGTAAATAGAATATATGGTTATGCATGTATAATATGTTTTTATTTCCCTTGATGCTCTATGTGCATAAGTGAAATAAAATCCTTGGTATATCTTATGCTTGCACTTCACATACACGGTTTTATTATTGTCAAGGCTTGGTCGCATGTATGAGTTTTTGGACGGCAATCTAATCTCTACTATACTTTGCTCACTAAATAGTGTGACATTTGACTAGATGACCTTGTGATATCCCCTTGTAAAAGCAAAAAGAAATAAAATAAAAATTTTTACATGAGTCTCCAGTGTAAAAGAGCTTGTGGGCCAAATTCAAAAGATAAGGGTAAAATCCCTTCACTCGAAAGAGTTTTTGTTATGAGCTCATCTTATTTATGGGGAGAATAATATAGCATGCAACCAATATTTCTTAATTTCAGGTCATAGTAGTGCTGGGTTTGAACATCTATTTATGTGGACTTGGTTTGTTACGAGATGGATTTCTTTGGCTATGTCCAGCTCATAAAATCTTAAGCCTTGATTCGTTGTGCATTTATTTTTCACGCAAGTGCTTGTTATGCGTTGGTGTTTATGTCATATGCATAAGTGTTATATTTAGCCAAATTTAAAATGATGCATATTATTTCATGTCATAAAACAACTGAATACTAACCGGGTATCATTGTATTTGCTTGAAGTGTTATTTCAGTCAGTTTTTGATAAAATCTTTTTTACCTCATTGTGTGCTTGTGTGTGCTCATTGTCATTGCATACCATTTGTTTTGCATATCTATGAGTGTTTACTTCCCTTATTATTTTATGCTAACTTAGTAAAGTTGTTAGTGAGGGGGAGTAAGTTCTGTTTGCTTATACTCTTGCATGTGTTGTTTTTCCTGGTACCTTCAACCTTTGTCATTTCGTGACAAAAAGAAGGAGAGTAGATTAAGAGAGAGAGAGTAATATATGAGAGTAGTAGTATATCCACTTGATATCTCCGTTTTAAGGGGAGTTAAAATTAATGGGGGGAAAGATATCTACTTGTACATGCATGACTTTTATTGCTACTTTACCTATTCTTTATAATCCCGATGCTTTTTACGGTATGTTATTGTTTGTGGATGTTTCAGGTAAGCAGGTTTGTTGTTGAGGTGGCATTAATTTCAAGACTTCTTGGTTAGGTATTATATCGAGTCTTAATGTAATAAGTCACTATTTTGATTGTTGACAGTTGGTTTTTTTCTTTTTGGATCTATTATCGTAGTCTTTGTATTAGGTAGTGTTTTGTCATGGAATGCCAAATGAGGAGATTGTTAGTTCCATTTTTATTGGCAATTTCTGTAACAAAATAAGTTCAATTGAGTTGTAATAAGTCTTGAAGAACTTGGAAATTGGACTTGTATTTGACAAAGCTGGAGCAATTTCGTTAGTACTACGTTCGTTGAAGCGTTCAAACGTATGGCGTTATTGGTGCTTTCGTTGTTGGGTTTGAACGAAACATTTTAGAGAGCAAACGTTCGAGGTACGTTCGAGGAAGCGTTCGAATGAAACATTCCAGAGGGCTCGTGTTTGTGGTGCGTTCGAGTAACGTTTGAACGAGTCTTTCCAGTGGACATGTGTTCGTGGTGCGTGAGTAAACGTTCGAACGCCCGTGCGTATCTCAGTTATTTTGGACGTGTTTTCAAGCCCATTTGCTCATGGAAATCCTATATCTTGCCCTACCTATAAATATAACCTTATAGCTACCTTTCCCAATGGTTGAAACACAATTCCCTTGAGCCAAAATCTCCCAAAGCTTTCAACCTTCTTTGATTCCACCTTGAAGACTTCTTTCATCTTCGTCTTATTTGTTAATGGTGAGAATCATTTTTTGATAAACGTTTAACACAACATAATCCAAAACTTCTAATCCTTCAGAGTTATTTAGGAGGAAGATTGGTAGTCGGAGTTCCGGCGTTCAGAATTGCAGAGATAATCTACTCAGACTTCAGAGGTTCTGAAGAAAACTGTGAGTTACGGGCTTGATGAGTTCCTTGAGTTCTTGCAATCTAGAGGTACTAGAGTCGGTAGAGTTGCCGCCATAGGTCTTGACCATCACTGTAAATTTTTCTCTACATAGTGGATTGACCTGGTAGCCGAGATACCCAAAGTATTTTTTACTCGAACGAGTTTTCCACTTTGTCACCAAAATTATTGTGTTAATTTTGTTTGATTGATTTCATTTGTTGCATTTATATTTTACATTGAATTAATATTCTGCTTTATTTTATATTTGTTGGATATTGTAGTTGCTTGTTGAAATTCCATAGTAACAGTAATTAGGACTTGCTTTGATTATTGTGTGTAATTCCACATAGGGTCAAAACTTTGGATAAATGATGAGTGATAATTATATCACTAATTCTCACTCATTTAACCTAATATTTTGAACAGTTTCTCGAGTTTTATGAACGTTTTGATGTGTTTTTATTTATTTTACAGATAAAAATAATATTGAGACTTAATGGAATCAACTCGGGGCTAAAACGATGAAATCCAGAGGAAAAAGGTCAAAAACGAAAATTTACTGTACGCGTCACGAAGTGCAGTCCTAAATTCCAATTTTGCGCAAGTTTGGTATTTTGGCCATAACATTTTCATCCGATATCCGATTGAGCTGATTCAAGTTGCATATTAAAGAAGATGCAAAGATCTAAAACTTTGAAATTTTAAATATTTTCGAATTCTGAATTTTTTAAGACCGAAAGTAACGAATAATCCAATGTGTTTTTCGAATTCTACAGCTTAATGCTTCTTGTTATCTGATCACCAGTAAGATTGATGTGGTAAACTTAAAATGAACTTGGAAAAGGGATTTTAGGTTTCAGCATTAGATTCAATAGCTCACGATCTTCCTTGAGGATAGATAACCCTTCAATAGATTTCCTTACAGGATATGAATATACCTGTCGGGCGGGGGTAGCCATAATTGGAACTTGAACTTAATGAATTCAGGTAACTTGATTAACATAAGAATATGATTAATTGAGTTATTTTGGGTATTTGCATATGACAATCGGAAGAGGCTTTTGCATATCTTCTTGTTCCAGGTTAGCAAACTAATTTATTACACATATATAAGAGAATCAATTCATCATTAGAATAATATTGCGTGGAATCACAACCCTAGATTTTTGTGTCTTTTGTTTATTTTTCCTTTGTATTTTCTTTTGTGTCTTTATTTATTTATTTAGCAAATTCACATTCAACCAACCAAAACAATCAATCCCTTCTCCCTTTAATTAGATACCTGTAAATAAATAGTATCAATAATTAATAACAACAGTAGAAATTATGTCCTCATGGGATCGATATTATTACACTACTTGAACGATACGTGCGTTTACGTTATACGAGTGTGATTACGCCGATCAAGTTCTTGGCGCCGTTGCCGAGGACTTATTTTTCTTGAGTTATTAATTTTGAAGCTATCTAATTTACTTGTATATAATTTTATTTATTTTTATCTGTAATTTTTATTTCTTTCTTTTATTTCAGATGGTAGAACAATGGAATACTATTGGGATATTGAAAGATTACGAGCTTTACTAGAAGAAGATACACCTCACTGGATGTCAGAACCAATCAATTCTACATTTGCTCAACAGAATGCAATGGGAAGATGTGTAATATGTGATGGTAACCACTTGAGCGATCAATGCATATATCTTTCAGAGTGGCAGAATTATCGGAATCATTCAAGGTACGAAGAACCAGAATATTTCACTGAACCTTATTCTCCATCTTATCCACCATCCACCTTCAATCTTCATCAAGAACCAGAACCATCAGAGGACGATTAGTTAATTGACATGTTCAAAGATTGGTTCAAGAAATGAGAAGCTCAATTTGATGCACAATTCCAGAGTCAAGCGGAATCCATACCTAGGATGACAGATCAAATCAGACAATTAATAGAAAACATGAATTACATATCTCACGGAGCAGATGACACTGATGAAGGCTTCGAGTACCAAGCATTTCACGATGACACCTGAACAGAGGAAGAGGCTGAGCAGTTTCAAGAACCAGAGGTATCAGTTCAGGAACCCAAACCAGCGAAGTCTCTATTTGATTTTTATTATTCTGACTCTGACGAGGATGAAGAAGCTGAGCTGTTTGTTCCAACTGCACCAACAATGGAGGATCAAACTTTCCATCTTCAAAATGAAGATCTTGGAGCTTCCATTTCACAAATGTTTGAAGAAGATCTACCTGAGCCAGTCACATCAGAGGATGGAGACCTAAAAAAAGACACATTTTTACATCCTCATGTTGACACTTATGGAGCATGCATTTCACATATGACAGATGAAGAGATGAATATGGAAATTTTAAAATACATTTGTGAAGAAAAGGTGGAGCAAGAAGCAGAGCAAATGGAGGAGCAACTGTCTGACCAAATTGAAGATCTCAGGCATTCTAGAGAAACATTACTGTTTTGGGGAGTACAGATCAAAGACATCACCCAGAAGCTTGACAGAATGGAAATTCCATTCCAAGTCAAGCACCATACGAGACCGCCTGATTTTCTTTCTTTCTTTTCAGGAACCACTGGAGCGATAAAGATTAAAAAGGTGGCACAAGCACTGAATGAGACAAAATTCTTTTTGCCAATTTACCATTGGAAGAGACCCTTCAAAACCAATGCTCATGGGATTGTCTTTAATCGGACATCCAAAACCACGCTGAAACCTTCATAACAGAGGGATTTCAGTCACGTTTGGCTGAAGACGAAAAATTTAGCGCTAGTAGGGAGGCAACCCATGCAATTTTTTTTAATGTCTATTTTATATTTTGTGTATACATGTTGTAGAGTTTTTAATTTTGTGTGTTATTTTTGTAGGGAAAGGCACAAACGGAGCATTTAAGGAGGAATTTTGTTTGGCAATCACAAAGATGAGATTTAAGTTATTAGTGATGGCTGAGTAAGGAATGGATTCTTGAGACGCATCCTAATGGATTTATATACCAAACGAGTGGCGTACTGCGTACACAATTCCGTTGCCTTAATAATTACTTTGATTTGCTTTTCTTTTGTTATTTTCTTTTATTTTCGCCAACATGATCTAGACTTTTTAACCTTTCACGATTCATTTTATTGTTTAGATAACAAGCGTCCTTTGGAAGATACTAGAGCTATTATTACTCACCCTTTTCAGGTACTATAAATTCAGCCCGTCATTGCACTTTTGAAGGCATCCAGATTTGAGAGAAAAAAATACATAAAAAAGAAGAAGAAATAAAAAAAAATGGAAGCCACTTCAAGAAGACGAGTTGAAAACATATGTGTGTTTTGTGGTACTAGTGTTGGTACTAAACCACAATACATAGAAGAAGCACATGAATTGGGTCGAGTCTTAGCTGAAAGAAATATGCACTTAATATATGGTGGTGGTAATCTTGGACTAATGGGGATCGTTTCAAAAGCTGTACATGAAGGAGGCAGTCAAGTCTTGGGAATCATTCCAAAACCCTTGGCGGAGGCGAATCTTATTTGTCCATCAAACTGAGAGGAATTGATCATACCGGGAATGTCCGAGCGAGTGGTGGAAATGATTAACCGTGCTGAAGCTTTTATTGCTTTGACAGGTGGCTTGGGCACATTGGAGGAAATTTTTATAGTGCTATCTTGGGCGAACTTGAACATACACCAGAAACCGATTGGGCTGTTTAACGTTGAGGGATTTTATGATTTTCTTTGTGTGTTTCTTGATGATGCCCGGAGAAATGGGTTCGTGAGAAAACCTATGAAAGAACTCATTTTTACCCGAATATAATTAACCAAATCTTAGCCTTTGAACCACAAATTGACCCTATCATTCCAAGATAAAATGGTCTGAGGATGATCGTGGTAAGAAGCGTCGAATAAATCTGGATCTTAACCTTTAATTTCCTTTCTAGATGTAGCATTTCAGCTACGTACTATCTTCTAAACTCATCTTCTACTATTTCAGACATTGGGGACAATGTCTCATTTAGGTTTGAGGGAGGGGAATAGTTAATAGTATTTTGTTTTTATTTTGTTTTTATTTTGTTATTTTTAGTCCAAATTTTTTCGAAAAATTCAAAAAAATTGAAAAATTTTACAAAAAATCAAGAAAATATTTTGTGTTGTTATTTTTAACTTGATTAATCAGGTGAAATTGGTGAGAGATAGTTGTGTAAGGAGTTTCCACTCTTGATACGTATCTAAAACCCATTTTGAAACAAGTTAATTTTTGTTTATTTCCTTTTAAATTATTTAATTTGTGAATTCTCCATAAAACTGACTAAAATGAATCTTCATATGCTCAGTTGGCAGGTATTATCAACATGCATGGTAACATATGAACATGAGCTGTAATTGAAAAGTTTTTTAATATTCAGTGCTCTAGTTTAATTGGAGGAAGCATCTATAAATGGCAATGGAGTAAAAAAAAGAAAAAAATTGTGAAAAAAAACATCTGAGATCCGAGTTATTAAGTCCGTAGGGGTGTTTTAACACCGAGTGCCCTAAAACCAACTGGTTTGGGAGTCACTGGCCCAAAGCTCGCTACATGGATCGAAGATGTTGTAAAAAATATATATATCTGAAGTCTGAGTAATTAAGTCCGTAGAGGTGTCTTAACACCTAGTGCCCTAAAGCCAACTGGTTTGGGAGCCACTGGCCCAAAGCTCGCTACATAGACAGAAGATATTGTATATAAATAAAAAAAAATCAAAAATCAAAGAAAAAAATCAAAAAATTAAAAAAAATTATTCTATTACTACAAAAAGGTGTGAATTCTGATAAAACTTTAGGACAAAAATAATACTCTATTCTCAACTGCACTTGTGACTATTGTGGGCAAAATGAGTTGATTAATATTTTGTTGGTTGTGTATATGAAGAATGGTAAAAATAATCGGAGAATTTACTTATTCGGTAATTTAGAAAGAAAAAAAACAACTACTAACTTGGAGTAGAAGTTTCACTTGTTTAGTCACTAACTTCTTTATTCTCTTGTCTTTTTGCTTTTGTGTGCATTAATTTTACTATCTTTTTACTTTTATCAAACGTTTATTGGTATCGTTGCTGTAAGCCCCAACGAGACTACAACTCGTCCACTAGGGACACCTATGGGTTTAAGGGCTTGTTGCATACGCTAAATGCAACCGTGATCCCTACGAAAGTGGCTTAGCTTAATTTTAATTTAAAGATATTTATGTTATTTTATTTTGTTGTTTTACTCGAGGACTAGCAAAATGTTAGGTTTGGGGGTGTGATGAGTGGTAATTATATCACTATTTCCCACTGATTTAACCTAATATTTTGCACAGTTTCTCGTGTTTTATGAACGTTTTGATGTTTTTTTATTTATTTTGCAGATAAAAATAATATTGAGACTTAATGGAATCAACTCGGGGCTAAAACGATGAAATGCAGAGGAAAAAAGGTCAAAAACGAAAATTTACTGTATGCGTCACGAAGTGCAGTCCTAAATTCCAGTTTTGTGCAAGTTTAATATTTTGGCCATAACGTTTTCATCTGATATCCGATTGAGCTGAATCAAGTTGCAGATTAAAGAAGACGCAAAGATCTACAACTTTGAAATTTTAAATATTTTCGAATTCTGAAGTTTTCAAGACCGAAATTAACGAATAATCCAATGTGTTTTGTGTAATTACTAAAGTCATTATCAAAAAAATAAAAAAATGGAAAATGACAATTTACAATTGTCAAACTTCCACAAAACATGCTTGTATATTTGGTGGAGTGTTTTTTGGAGTGTCTTGTGGCATGTTTGGTGGAGTGTTTGGTGGAGAATTTTGTGGAGTGTTTGGTGGAGCAATTGGTGGAGAAATTGGTGGAAGCCTTTAGATTTTCCTATAAATACCAAACCATTTCATTTGTAATTCTCATGCTTTCCTTAGGTTTTTGTAAGGAATTTAAGGATTACATCTTATTTTTTTATTTTTTGTAATTTAAATTATATATTTTTATTTTCAGTAATAGTAGTAATTTTTTTTTTTTATGTTTGTAGTTAGATTTCCGCTGGGGGAAAGGTGGAGCTCTTATTATTTTAGTTTAGATCAATCTCCCTTAATTATAATATGGAAATTATAATTTAAATTAAAGGATTACCGCCTTAATTGCTGGTTTTATTTATTTGACATAATGTGACACCTCTTATATGGCCGGTCTTTATGTGACAAATGATTACCGCCTATATGGCTGGTTTATGGACAAATAATGATACCGCCTTTATGGTCGGTCGGTCGGACTTAATTAAAATCTGACTTAATGAGGATACCGCTTATATGGCTGGTTAGTAATATCACTGATAAATTCTATATTATAGCAAGGGAGATTTCTAAATTAGAAATAGTAAAGGTGGATCCCCAACCCCCCAGCATTTTATTTTTATTCTAGGGAAGTGATGAAACATAATATTCACATGCTTAATAATTGATTTAATTATATATTGGGTAATTCTTTAGTTTGTTTATTGAATCTTAAGCTTAATGCTTCTTGTTGTATGATCAGCAATAAGATTGATGTGGTAAACTTAAAATGAACTTGGAAAATGGATTTTAGGTTTCAGCCTTAGATTAAATAACTCACGATCTTCCTTGAGGACATATAACCCTTCAATAGATTTCCTTACAGGATATGAATATACATGTCGGGCGGGGGGTAACCATAATTGGAACTTGAACTTAATGAATTCAGGTATAGGAATATGATTAATTGAGTTATTTTGGGTATTTGCATCTATCCATCAGAAGATGCTTTTGCATATCTTCATGTTCCAGGTTAGCAAACTAATTTATTACACATATATAAGAGAATTAATTCATCATTAGAATAATATTGTGTGGAATCACAACCCTAGATTTGTGTGTCTTTTGTTTATTTTTCCTTTGTATTTTCTTTTGTGTCTTTATTTATTTATTTAGCAAATTCACATTCAACCAACCAAAAGCAATCAATCTCTTCTCCCTTTAATTAGGTACCTGTAAATAAATAGTATCAATAATGAATAACAACAGTAGAAATTATGTCCTCGTGGGATCGATATTTTTATACTACTTGAACGATACGTGCGTTTGCGTTATACGCGTGTAATTACGTCGGTCAAGTTTTTGGCGCCGTTTCCGGAGACTTATTTTTCTTGAGTTATTAATTTTGAAGCTATCTAATTTACTTGTATCTAATTTTCTTTATTTTTATCTGTAATTTTTATTTCTTTCTTTTATTTCAGGTGGTTGAACATTGGAATACTATTGGGATATTGAAAGATTACGAGCTTTACTAGAAGAAGATACACCCCAATTTAGGGAGCAACGGTCCGATTTTCTGAGGCCTGTTGTCAAGCCCAACAATTATCACTGGATTTCAGATTCAATCAATTCTACATTTGCTCAACAGAATGCAATGGGAAGATGTGTAATATGTGATGGTAACCACTTGAGCGATCAATGCATATATCTTTCAGAGTGGCAGAATTATCAGAATCATTCAAGGTACGAAGAACCAGCATATTTCACTGAACCTTATTCTCCATCTTATCTACCATCCACCTTCGATCTTCATCAAGAACCAGAATCATCATAGGACGATCAGTTAATTGATAAGTTCAAAGATTGGTTCAAGAAGCGAGAAGCTCAATTTGATGCACAATTCCAGAGTCAAGCGGAATCCATACAGAGGATGACAGATCAAATCAGACAATTAACAGAAAACATGAATTACATATTTCATAGAGCAGATGACACTGATGAATCCTTCGAGTACCAAGCATTTCACGATGACACCTTAACAGAGGAAGAGGCTGAGCAGTATCAAGAACCAGAGGTATCAGTTCAGGAACCCAAACCAGCGAAGTCTCTATTTGATTTTTATTATTCCGACTCTGACAATGATGAAGAAGCTGAGCTGTTTGTACCAACTGCACCAAAAATGGAGGATCAAACTTTCCATCTTCAAAATGAAGATCTTGGAGCTTCCATTTCACAAATGTTTGAAGAAGATCTACCTGAGCCAGTCACATCAGAGGATGAAGACCTAAAAAAGACACATTTTTACATCCTCAGGTTGACACTTATGGAGCATGCATTTCACAGATGACAGATGAAGAGCTGAATACGGAAATTTTAAAATACATTTGTGAAGAAAAGGTGGAGCAAGAAGCAGAGCAAATGGAGGAGCAACTGTCTGACCAAATTGAAGATCTCAGGCATTCAAGAGAAACATTACTGTTTTGGGGAGTACAGATCAAAGACATCACCCAGAAGCTTGACAGAATGGAACTCCCATTCCAAGTCAAGCACCATACGAGACCGCCTGATTTTCTTTCTTTCTTTTCAGGAACCACTGGAGCGACAAAGATTAAAAAGGTGGCACAAGCACTAAATGTGACAAAATTCTTTTAGCCATTTTACCATTGGAAGAGACCCTTCAAAAGCAATGATCATGGGATTGTCTTTAATCGGACATCCAAAACCACGCTGAAACCTCCATTACAGATGGATTTCAGTCACGTCTGTTGGACAATTATGACCCATAGCGTCACTATTTGTACAGATCATTGTGTTGTTGTACAAATTAACTATGTGATAAAAAGATTGCACTCTTATCATTTGTGATTAGATCACCTAGATATATAAATGATAGGAGGTCCATATGATTTGTTCATGAACTGAGAATGATATGAGACAGTATCAGTCCACGAAGGATAAATCATTAAATATCCCTAGTCAGAGTATTATCGAGATTGGACATCGATAAATACGTAAAAGACTAGTATTACACTTGTGCGTGTTGTGAGGGCACAACGGCATAGTTCTCATATGTTTGGGTATAGGATACTCATGCAAGTGTAATAGGAGGTTGTGTTTTACCGATGGTACGGGAAACAGCTTCGCTCTGGATAGACCCCTTCAGAATTCCATTGGTAGTATGACTATGTGTCTATGGAAGTCCGAAATCAGGGTAGGTGTATTTGGTCTTAACCTGAGACTTGCACCGCTAATACATAAGACAATCAATATACTTTGGTTGAGGTCGTCCAGGGCTTTAACCGGTTCTGTGTACGCCAATGTTGGGTATATTGAGAATCGTAGTGTGTTGGGTGTGATGTCAAGACGGAAGTGTCACTCCAGTCATATGAAGATGATGGTCACGTAGGATACAATATTGGTTCTCTTAAGTACAGCAGTCATCGGGATAATATGACTAGGTCATAGTTATCCGATATAGAGACTAGTTACCAGACATCCGACATGTGCTTCGTACGGGGCAGACACAATTCCAGCCCCAGGCCTAGCACGTGATCATCCGATACTGGATCGAAATAC
Organism: Zanthoxylum bungeanum; assembly: GCA_019454045.1. Classification (NCBI taxonomy): domain Eukaryota; kingdom Viridiplantae; phylum Streptophyta; class Magnoliopsida; order Sapindales; family Rutaceae; genus Zanthoxylum; species Zanthoxylum bungeanum. The sequence goes on along the minus strand of SKCR01034232.1, from coordinate 2,158 downwards.
GCAATACCACGTATACTACGCCTGATATAGATCGCTTATTCATGTAAGCATATTTCTGGAGAATTGGGTAGGCATGGCCCTTTGCTAGAAGCCAACCTTGTCTTGTGAATCAGTTTAAACGTAGTACGAGGTACTCACGTGTTCAGATAGTCCGACGACCCGATTTACTGCCAACATATTCGGAGATCTCATGGGTCGCTCCCCAAAGATTCACCGATGACGTATGACTCGCACTTTAGTTAATCTGGGATTAATTTAATGAGAGAGAAAATTAATCTGGGATTAATTACGGAGATATTTTATCTGGGATAAAATATCATATAAAGAGAGAACGATTAATTTGGAATTAATCGGTAAATTAATATATTTGATATATTAAACGAAATTGGATTTCGAGGCGGAATTAAAATTAGATTTTAATTCGGGCGAACGAATTAATTTAGAATTAATTCGTTAGCGATGTGAATAGTGATTTCACTAGGCGTAATCATTTAATTACGACGCAACGGAAAATTCGTTAATTTGGAATTAGCGAACCCGAGCCCGGGATTATTTGCGAGCGCATTCGCATTTCAAATTCGAGTGCGGCACGCAAGTCAAATCGAGCGTCAAATCGTGAGTCACATCAAGCGTCAAATCACATGTCACTTTGAGTGATGTGACATTTGATTGATTGATGTGAGTTGATGTGAGGTGATTGATTGAAAGCATTTAATGCTTTGCTTTTGGAAAAAGAAAGGTATATATGTTTTATTTGTTTTTGGAAAATATAAATATAAAACCTATTTTACTTTTCTTTTTCCCTCCTCTCTCTCATGGATGCGTTTTTGAGAGCCAAAATCGTTCTTCCTCTCTCTCGGTCTTGGACCGCTTCTTCTCTTCTGTTTTTCTGGTTTGACCGAGCAACAATGGAGAAGCAAATGATTTTGTTGGAAGATCTATGTGCTAGCACACCATTGGAGATATACCAAGGTGATAGGGAAGTGTTTTCATGAGCAAAGAATCACCTTGTGAAGCTTGGAGCTTGGAGCTTCCATGGAGGACCCCCATGGCCGATTCTTGGAGGAAGAAAATCACCATTTGCGCAGCCCACTGCCGAGCTTGGAGAAGGCAGAAACTTGAAGTGCGTTTTTGGTTCATCACCACATGCATCTCAACCGATCAATGTGAGTCATTCCGTACCTCCTATGATTGTATTTACACTTGTTTCATGCTTAATTTATGATCTTGGGAAGCTTAGAGCAAACCCAACAATGGTATCTTGAGCTAAGGTTGAGCATGAAATTGATTTTAGGGTTAAATTGGGCAAAACGAATTTGGGCATGATTTTATGAAGTTGGATTGATGAATATGCTTAATTGATGATTGATGAGATCAATTTGAAGAAATTTGGTTTGGAACAAATTTCCCCAATTTGGCTTGTGTTGGCCGAAAATAAGAACCCTAAAATTGTCTTGGATTTTGATTTTTTGATTCATTGGATGAGTTAGAAATCATTAGGGGATATTGTTTTAATGTTTAATTTGGTTCAATTGGATTGAATTTGATTTGGGCATATTTTTCCCCTTTGGCCGAGATTTTAGCATGTGTTAATTGGATTTGATTTTGATCAAATTATGTTGGACATGATTCATTGATGATAAGCATGATTAATTGTACAAATTTGGTGTTTTGGAAATATTGATTTGGGTAATTGATAATGCTATACACTTTATTTAATTGAATTGAAAAATTGGATTTTGTAATTTAATTAAATTGGGCCTTAAATTGGATTTGGGCTTTTAAAGTTGTTATTGGGCTTGTTGGGCTTTGTTGTTACAAAGTTGGGTTTAGGCAAAATTGGTTGGATCCAATTAGGCCCAAAACCGCTTCCAAAAGGCCCAAATGCGACTAATGAACCTTTAAAGTTTAATTGGGCCTAATGGGCCTAAATTGATTTCTGGGCTTATGGGGTAACTCCCGGATTGGATTTTGGTTATTCGGTTTGATCAGAGTTGACCAAAAGTCCACGCCTTGAAGAAATTAATTAAAAGCCCATTGGACTTTAATTAAATTAATATTGGATATTAATCTGGCTTTGAGACCCGTATCGATTAAATTTGGAATTTAAGTCGTAAAGGTTTATTTTATAAAGTGTAATATTTAATTTGGAATTAAA